>VFFE01007678.1:2529954-2683429 GCA_008921705.1 Burhinus oedicnemus | reverse complement strand
GAGGTGAGGCGAGGCGAGGCGAGGCGCGGCGCCGACTGCAGCGGCGGCACGGGAGGACCGGGGCGGCGAGGGCTCTCCGCGGCGGCCGGCTGCATCCACCACCCAGCCCGGCGGAGGGAAGAGCCATGGGGAGCAGCCGCCGCTCGAGCTGCCGCGGAGAAACTCCCCTCCCCATGTCGGCTGCCGGTGGCCTGGTCTGAGGAGGAGGAGGAGGAGGAAGAGGAGGGAGGGAAGGGGCCGTAGCGGCGGCGGACTGTGCAAGTTGCGCTCTGCCCTTTCTTCTTCTTCTTCTTCCCGGGCCCGTCTCCTACCCGCGGAGCAGCATGCGGACTGGCCTCCGCGCTCCCTCAGATGTGCTCTGGCTGCCGCCGCTGCTGCCGCCGCCTTCAGTGCATCGTGCTGCCGGCAGCGCTAACCCGGGCGCTGGATGAGACGGGAAGGGGGGAGATCGCTGCTGCGGTTCCGCCCGCTCCTTCATGCGGGCTTCTGCTCCGGCGAGGGTAGCACCGCCGCCGCCGCCGAGGAGGAGCCGGCCTGCCTTCCCCCCCGCCGCCCGCGGGGCTGGGGCTCTCCCCCCGCTGGCCCGCCCGGGGGACCCGCATGGCGTGCTACCTGGTCATCAGCTCCCGGCACCTCAGCAACGGGCACTACCGCGGCATCAAAGGCGTCTTCAGGGGACCGCTCTGCAAGAAGGGCGCCCGCTCGCCGGTAACTGCCACCTCCTCGCCCCCTCCCTCACTTGCCCCCCGCACGGTAGGAGCGGTGCGGGCGGATGGGTGCGCGGGGGGCCGTGGGTGCCCACGCAGCGGGGCGGCCGGCGCGGCGCGGCGCGGCCCGCGGGTGGTGGTGGTGTTCGGGGGGGCGGCGTTGGTCCGCCGGGCTCACGGTGCGTGGGTGCCGGCTCGGTCCCAGCGCTGCGGGGCGGCCGGCGTGGGCGCTGCCTCGCCGGGCGGCTCGGAAAAGTTTCTCCGCCGGCGGCTGCCTGCGTGGGGCCGGGGGGCCGGGGCTGGGGGGGGTGGTGCAGGCTCTCCGCGGTGGGGCCGTGGGGTTGTCCCTTAGTTGCGGCTCTCCGTGGACCGCGTGTGGGGCTCGTGCCGACGGAAAGGCTAATTTCTGACGCTTTGCAGGAAAGTTGGAGGCTGCTAGAGGGGAAGGCGCGGTGTCGGTGTCGGCTCCAGTTGTCGCGGTGTTGTCCCTTCTCCAAAGCTTTGACGCTGGGGAGGAGGGGGAGCGATCGCCCTTCTTTTTTCGGCTGCAAAAAAAGGAACTTGCGCGTTTGGCTGCGGGGTGTTGTTGTTGAACTACCTGTCGAGACCGACATCTAGGCAGAACACGCGTGAAGTTTGGGGAGGTCCTGCGGAGACCAGAGACCCGTCGAGCTACCGCAGACGGTCTCTGTGAGTCGCTAAAGGCGTTTCGTAGGGGCGAGGGGGTCGCTCGGGCTGCTGGCGGGTGGCCGCCGTGCCCCTGCCGCCGCCGGGGCGGAGGGCAGCGGGGTGCCCGGGGCAGCCGCCGTGCGGAGGGCGCCCAGGCGGCGCCGGAGCGGTGCAGCCTCTCCGCCGCCTGTCGTAAACGCTTCCGTAGCCGCCACTGAACTTTCCCCGTCGAGGTGCCGGGTACGGACCTGCCATCCCCCGTACTGGACTTGCGGAGGTACTGGCGACGCCTTGATCCCACTGGTGGGACTGCCTCCGGCCGCGGCGGTGCCAGGTTGTGCCTTGTAACACGCCTGCACCCCAAACACCTTTTGGAAAGTGCTTGTCATGACAAAGTCTCTGCTCTCAATTTCTTGACTTTCGATAAGGAAAGTGATAAATATTTCATTATACTTCCAAAATCCCCTCTGTGTCGTATGCCAGCACTCTTGATACAGCACCTACCGGTTCTTCCCTTGTACTGCTGTATCTTTCGTGTGCAATATAATACAACTGCGCCGTAGGTATCATCAATCAGACCTTGGCTGCGCTGTGTTCATGTTCTCTGACCCGTGGAGATGACCTACCCTTGTGTGTGGAACCTGCTGAAATGCAGGAGACGTTAACTGAATTCCTATACAAAATTATAGAGGTAGAAAGGAAAAGACCTCAATGATCTAAAGTGGGAAGAAGCTTGATCATAAATACTTTGTATTCAGTAGAACTTTAACAGCTGATGTTCAAGTCTAGGAGTGTCAGGAGTATCAGAATGCAAATTTCAGAGAAAAAGACCAACAAATAATTGTTTGGATTTTTCTTATTGTTTAAAGATGTATTCTATTTAAAAAACATATGGATTTTGCTTTAATTGAAGCATCTTAGTCTGAAGTCAACTATCTAGGGTTTAGTGGAAAAGGGAAAAAAAATTACAAAGTTGAAAATAACCTCAGGTCTCTTTCACTGGATAGAAACATCCTTTTGTGTGAGCTTTCCAGAGTTTGAAACAAGTAGCAAGAGCACTTTGTATTGCTTTTCACTAAGATAGAACCTCTTGGTTTTGAGATTCACATGACCAGGAGTTGGGATGTTTTACATGGTTTGGGAACATTTCTATAGAAAGGACTGAATTTTAGCAATCCTTAGCTTCCATTCTGAATTTTGAGGGAAAACTTTCACTTCCCCACACATATTTCTTTTTTTTGCTTTTGCTTTTTTTAGTGGCCACTCTTTGAAGCTAGTCAGACTTTTTGAGCCCTGTGTAGAGAGAGTGGTGGGCAGGTACCTTTATTCGTGGGAATAAAGGTACATGGTAAGTGTATGTTTTATTAATGCTTGGTAATCGTAGATCTAAAACTCTTTTACTTTAATGTGTTTGATATTTAGCATTTAGTACTGCTTTTATGTATGCTGTTTTCATATTTTCATGTGGGACTTCTGTTTTAGGAGAAAAATAAGGGACGCTTAGTTGGCAAAGTAGATAATAGTGTGCTATCAAATACGGAAAGCAGTGATTCTCTAATCTGCTTGTGCCTACAAGCTTATAACTTTCCAGACCATATCCTTCTTGCTCATCAGTGTGTATGAAGTTAGGAACAGTGAACAGCAAACAACAACACCTGGATACATTTTTGCGTTATGGATGCCGGTGTCATGCATATTGAGATTTAGTACTGACTGAGGTAGTGAAACTGTTTTAAGTATGAAAAAATCCTCATCCAATGAAAACAAGCCCTCCAACTATTTGTATTTTCAGTAAGCTAGGAGTTAAACTTGAAACACTTCTTATCCTTAAGAAGGAAGTCTTAAGCAAGTGGCACTTATTTGTATTCCCTATGCTTGTGCTTTTATTTAATACCTCCTGATTATAACTTTGAAAGATACAGGTTATGTCTTGCAGTCATTTTTAAAGTGCTGAACTTGGAAGCAGCCTTGAAGATTTGATTTTATAGTTTGTACCATTAAACAATCTTATATTTGTACACTATGAGCTATCTTACGCATGAGTCTACATAGTCTTTAATGGATAACATGTACCTTTCTATATTTAAAGTGTTTTGTATTAACAGACCATGAAATGTCAGTAGACTTAAGGCTATGCTTTAAGAAATGAGAACAGTGGTGAATATTTTAAATACCTTTATCAAATTTCATGGCTATACGAACAAGGATTTTTCAGTCTGGATGTTTCTGTAGTATTTATTTAGCATACTTTGCTATTATTGTGTCAGAAGCAGTTCTGGTCCTTCTTCCTGGTATGCAGAGAAACCTTTAGCTGTAGCAGTACTACGAAGAGCAAGATATGGAGGACTACCAGGATAATGCACTTTATTTGTGCATGTGAATGTGTGGCAACATTGTCCTAAAATCTTTGTAAAATTCTACCTTTCCTTTGCCCACTTTCACGCACTGGAAAAGGAACTAGCTATGAATGCTCTGAAGCTGGGATCTGAAGTTGGTGGTAACGCATTCAGAAAGAGTGGAGTTAGAAGGAGTCACCAGTGAATCGGGTATCAATGGTGTTGTGATAGACTTGCACGGGGAAGGGAATGCTGAGTTTGAGTATGGTACGAACATTACTGAGGATACAGGACAGCAAACTGAAGAGAAAGCTGCTTATTTTAAAGACCTGATTCTGTGCTTTAAGCTTTTTTTATTTTATCTGGAAAGTTATGTTCATTAGCATATTATGAGCAAGTTTTCTGTCTGTGAAAATTTCTGTTTAATGAAATGCATTATGATACAGAGATACTGCATGTGCTTCAGACTGATGGTACTGTCTACAGGTTTTTTGAGTTCTGAATAGATTACATCGGTTTTAGTTTTTGCAGTCATGATAGATATGCTCTAATATTCACCTGCAGCCAAACCTGCTCAGAGGTTTACTGCCACACCTCGCAGGCCTAGCAAAGCTGGCACCAAAAAGGACTCGACTGTGAAACTTTCAAAGAAAATCTTCCAGAATACAGCAGAAAATGGTACTGGGAATTCAGCAGATGGCCCCCTTGCTTCTGAATCATTTCTGAGCCAAGGATGTTATTAGGGTGCACTGTTCTGCTTGTGGCTTTTTAAGGTGAGATATAAACAAAGTCTCGCTTACTACTTGTTATTTAAAGATCCCTTTGTATTTTGAAGGAAATAGAAGACTTAAAAGACCCAATGTCTTAGCCAATTTCTGACTTGGCTAATTATTTTTCTTCCGTTGTTCCCTGCAGCTTCAGCTGAATACAGTATTTTTCACGTACTTCTCTAAGCTGTTTTCTAATAAGGCTGTCAAGCAGCTGCTCTGTTGCACTCAGTGCTTGCCTAATTTCTTTGGGGGGTGGGAAATGCTTCTCTGTTACACAGAGCTACCTTTTAAAAAGCACAGCTCTCACCCCATGTCCAGAGGCTCCAGTAGTTCGAAATAAGTACATTGCAGGTACTTGGAAATAATGACTGTTTAGTTGATACTGAGCCACAATCACCCTGTTCCAGCACTAAAGCATGTGTAACCAGGACTGAGTAGCACCTTCCTACTCTCTGTAGCAGATAATAACACTGGGCACTTGAAAAGTTCTTAAAAAATTTAAACACGTTTGAGGAACGAGGGACCATAAATAGAGAAGAGGAGGGCCATGGCATGAGCAGCTCTCTCCATCTGCCTGAGCCTAATGGAGAAATGCTAGCACAACCCAGTCTGCCACACAGAATGCCAGTTTTGCGTTTGCCACCAGTGAGGAGAGATTCGTGCCAAGCACAGTTGTCAGAAAGCAATTTAAAGGCTAGACATGGTGAATGTGTATCATGTGAAATGTGGTCTAGGTGGCTGCAGGTTAAAAGGAGAATCCACCATATATCTGGGTGATTAGCTGGAAGACCAAATAACTCATGAGTTTCTGATCACAAGCAAGTGATCCTCAGCACTGTGGCTCTACCCTCAGCCGCACTGAAAGAGAAAAGGAAGGGTATGCTCTAGGCATTACCAAAGAAAATGCACGGGAAGTAAAATTTCAATTAAGAAATATAGTATAAAGGGTCCAATAATGAACCAGTAGCTCCAATAAATTATCTGGTTTGGATAGTTTCTAGGAAAGGAAAGAAGGGAAAACCCCCAGCTGTACTAACAAAATAATGTAGAAAGAAAAAGAGGGAAAGAAAATGGGAAGTGGTACTTTCACTCTTCTGTGCCAAAAGCCTCTGGCAGCTGCCTCCAGCAGAAGTGGCCACCTGCCAGGGGGAATCCTGCCTGCGCTGCTGACAGCCTGGAGCTGCCTTGCCCAGGTACCTGCCTTACGCAGAGTAAGGGAAGGCACTCCTGCCTAGCTATTTCTAGTCGCGTTGCTTCTGGACACCTAATGTCTCAGAGCGGGCTGAGTGTGTTTCCTGCCAACCCTAATGCCTCCACCGTGCCGGAGAATCTGAGTATTCCTGCAGCCCACACTCAACCTGACGGTGACCTTATTTCCTGATTTTGTGGTTCCTCTTCCTGTGCTTTTCCATTTCTGCAACGTGTGAGGGACAGAAAGAACTTTCAGAAAATACAAATGTGTTTTTAGCCACGTGTAGCGTTGCTGCTCGTGCCTTGTATTAAACCTGGTTTTGTGTAATGTATCGCTTTTGAGCATATTTTGTTTCTAATTCAGTCAGTGGGTAGCACTTTGTATATAGCATTGCAATTAAATTTAATCATCTTCAACCAATTTCTGCTGGGGCCATTTCCTTCACCCACAATTAGCAGTAATGTTAAACAGGTGCTTTATGTTTGACAGTGCCTTTCCAGCATTCTGATATTTTTATTGGTCCCTCAATTGAGTTTTTAAAACCAGATCAATTTCTCTTTTATTTTGCATGTGGCAGTGCTTGTTTGTCCATTACTTCCAGAGTTATTGCTGTTACATCCATTTACATTCCCACTTTCAGTTCATACGCATTTTACTCATCCAGAGCGTAGCAGGTTAGGGTTTGGGTTTTTTTTTTTTTTGCCTTTTTTGTTTGTTTGTTTTATTGTACACTGTGTAGAAGTTTGAAAATGGATGTAGAGACCTAGTGTTTGGGAAACAGGCGCTCCCTCAGATAGCGGGCTGAGCTGTTAACCAGGCTGGAGGCACGAAAGGCTGTTCCTCTGCCGGTTCCTGCCCTGCTTTCTGGACTCCTGCCCACACGTGCTCTCTGTGGTAAGCGCTTGCCTGCCCGCGCTGGGGAGGATGCTCCGGCTCCTTCCTCTGGCTAAATGAATGTTTTGTTTTGACCGCTTAACGACTAAATAAAGCAAATAACTTTGTTTATGCAAATACTTTCATTTGAGATTAGATCCTTTGCATAAAAACTGCGGTCAAAAGAAAAGTCATAATCAGAATCTACTTATTCCCCACAAAAAGGATTTGTGAGAGCTCCCTGCAAAAGGTTGCTAAATGGAGAAGGAAAATAAAGCTTTTAAAGACTGGCCAGAATGGAGTTATTTTTTTCCTATGTGGTTTTCCCTGGCGGACTGTATAGCCTTTGGCTACGAGGCTTGGGGCTTTTTTGGTTTGCTTTTTTTACTGGGCATTTAACACCAAGAACGTTTGTTAAGTCTTTTTATTACATCCCAACTGATTACTTTAGAAGGCTTAAGTCATCATTACCTGCAAATGTAATTTTTCTCACTTGTGTTAGAAAATCTGTGTGATGTTATTAAGAGTGTGGAAAAATATTCCCTTGGGGACAATGTTGACTTTTCTGTGGAAAAAATAGAAATTTGAAATGTTTTTATCTGCCTGATGAAATACTGTTATTTTAAAATACCACTGTAGTACACTGCGAGAAATTTAGTTTTGCTGCTTTATGTGTCTATCCACCTGTATAAGACTGGCTTCTTATCTGGACATACCTTCCATGATGCCCTCAAGGTCTTCAGTCTGTCAGAGAGTGCATCACATTTGTTATAACACACAGCGAAGCTGTGATCCTTCTTTTAGAGCTCAAGATCTAGGATCTTACTGTGAAAGTTTTTTACACCTACAACATTAAAAAAAAAATCATCATGGATCAGGGATAATTTTTTTAAAAGGTCAAATTAAGTTTATCACAGGGTCAAGTCAATGTCAAAAAGTACAGATGCACACGTGGGCCTGAAGGAACCAAAATTCCCAACTTAACATGCAGTACCTTTAAAATCCAGTTTGTCCCTCCAAGGAGTTAAACGGGTCTTCACTGGGGAAGAACAGTCATTTTGTATACACACATGCATGCAGAAGTACATGCATGCAAACATTTCTGAATAGCAATGAGAAGATCCTTTAAAGGAGCTTTTTAGCATTCACATCAACAGTTGCAAATGCTGTTTTTTCAAGCTTCAACCAGCTCTGCTGTTAGCCTTTCAACCTTCAAAACTCTGAATGAACAGTATTAAAATAACTTGATTTATGATGATAATCTGCACAGGTGATACCAGAGCCAGCTACTGTAATATTACAGCTAGGTATCCAGAGTTCACTCCTGCATTTCTGTATTTTATGTGGGCACATATCACCGCTTGTCTCGTACAATCAGCTACTGCGCATGAGTAACAAGATTTGTCATGGAGTATGTACACACGCCTGAAAATGCTGTTCACTGCTCAGAACGTATTGTTCTGTACCCAGTCGTAAGACACTTTAATGACAGCTTTTTGCCTTTTTTTTTTTTTGTACTAGACTAAATTTATGTGCATACTGGATAAGATGTAAACATCATCATCAAAATTTTGTCCCAGTTTCATAGTTATGCATAATGATAATTGGCAAGCTGGTTCAAGTGAAGAAACAGGACTATTGCTGGGAGATTGCATGCAGCTCTGAAACAATTCATACATTAATCAACTCTAGTTGATACCAATTTTTCAATTGATGTTTTCCCTGGAACACATTCTAAAACAGATTTAGTGCATTTCTGTCAACAGAAATATTCTATCTGCATTCTGCTCAGACTGAACTGGAGAGATGTATTTGAAGTTGTTGAGAAAATTCTCAGTTGTAATCAGCTGTAAATCTGCAGTCTGCATTTCCAACTTAGATTGTAACATGTTAGGAAGGCTTGTGAAACTAGATTGGAAAGTGTAAGGAAAGAACTCCCTAAAATACACCCTTTGATAGCAAAATATTTAGTAGATGGGATTTTGGGGTTAAAAGTACAAACGAAATCTGTACTAATACTATGGTCAGAGGGTCTGCTAGAAATGCAAACTCTTACAGTTATTAAGCTGTTATATGTATTTTTTCATTTTCAAAGAAAAGTTTTCATATTCAGATTTTTATAATTCTAATTTTAGTAGTTTTTTGTGTGTTTCAGAAGTTATCAGTACAATTATTTATCTATATTACTCTTCATTTTTCTGTGTTAATCATGACATCTTCAGTGGAAATAGGACTTTCTGTGAGGTGTGAAAACCTCTGAACACTGATTTTTTTTTTTTATTTTTTTTTTTTTTGAGGAGGGGTGTGTCTAAGTAGGAGCAAAAGGTGTATATTCATGCCGGTCTATGTTAAACACTGGAAAACTGCGTCCAAATCTTGATATTTTGAGCCTGTTCTTGAGCCCTTGTCTGTGATTACAAAAGCTTCTGGTGATGCATTACAGGTTGACAGGGAAAAAATCTGCAGTGATCCTCGCATCAGTTGCTGGGTGAATATTGTGGTCCAAATACTGGCTAAGGCAGGTGATCAGCGGACTGGATAATGATAAGGATTTCTCTGTGTGGGAAAGGCACTGCTTACTTCCAGATGCTGCTCTGACTGCTCTACTGTGCTGGAAGGCATTACGGTGTAGGAACAGAATATCCAGGATGGCCACAACCTGCATGGCCACAGTCCTGTCCCAAGCAGTAGCTGAGAGGTGTACCCGTCATCTCAACACAGGCAGTGGCTGACTGCTCTGTTGAGCACCAGATCAGAAATTGTCACACAGCTATTGAGAACTTGCTTAGAAAATAAAATTAAAAGGTGCAGTCATGTAGGTCCCCGTAGAGCAAAAGACAATGTGATGTGTATGCAAGTAGCTTGTGCGTACCAAATAATAAATACGCATCCCGTAAATGTCACTGAATACATATGCAGCTTCTCCAAGCTGTCTGAATGCTTAACTGCAGGCCTTATAAAGCCACACTACTGCTCTTCCTTGGTAGAAATCTAAGGTTATTATGTTGTATACATCTACACGAACGGACACTAGCATTTCCCTTCTTCAGTGTTTCAGTACACACCTACTTCATTTTAAAGAAAAGATAGCAAAACCTATATGAAAAAGTAATTTAGTGAGCCAAATGAAGAAAGATTAGGTTGGTACTACACATAAAGATTTCAAATTTTCATTGGAATGATAAATACATCCTTTGCTATTCAGTGTGGCAAAGAGGCAATGGAAGTCTGAGCAATGCTGGAGACAGTGATTTACCCATAAAATAAACAGCACTTTAAAAAAGTTCTGTTTCTGCGAGTGAGTGCTAAATTTTTGTGGTTACTAATAATCAATAGAAAAATCACAGGTGTGTGATCTTTGATGCAGACATTGTATATAACACGAAAATGACATTGAAATGTGTCAAATATGTAGACTTCCTGGTTTTATATTTTGTTCATCTCTTCTGCTGAAGACCTGTTTATCACCAGTGTATTGTTTACCATGTGGAACAGGAGGTTTTGATTTGGTGTATACTGTACAATATTTGTGTTTTATTGCTTAGCATTATAATAAGCGTATTTTAGAAGTTAAACTTCAAAAAATACAGATGCAACATTGTGGTTATTTATCTCAGAAGTTAACCCTCCCCTCAACATAAACAAAAACGGCCTCTAAATTTATTCCCTAGAGGACATGTCTTATTTGAAAATGATAACACTTGGTGGAGAAAGATACGCCTTTCATTTTGGCTAGGTTAATAAATCTGTGCAGCACAGGTTTAGAGCTTAGAGTTCTCTTCTTATTGTTGGGGAACAAGTTTTCATGCTGTGAAGTTTAAAAAAAGAGTATTGACAGCACTGGGCTTTTTATTATATAAAGCAGATGTGATGGCTGAAATAGAAAGTTATATCCATATGTGATGTTATGACTTGTAATGGGGAAAGGAAAATAGAGCAAATAAATTTGGTTGTTGGTTTGTTGTTTGTTTGTTTTTTTTTTTTTCCATTTCTGTTTTGACAGCTGTCTACTAGCCTGGGTTTCTATTCATAATATTATTTCTTCACCTTGAAGGATCACTGACATTGTAGGTGATTGAATATGGTATCTGTGGGTTGTGGGATCAGCCTTTAAATGTTTATGTCGATTTGCATACATGACAACTTGCATCAGTAGAGATCATTATAAACAGCAAATTGGAAGAAGTTAAAAAATTTGTTTCCTTGAAAGGGGTTTAAACAAGTTTACAGAATGACTTAACAAAGCCTGCATAATCTTCACAGTCAATAAAACCAAAGGCAGAGAAACGTGCATAAAATCCACAGCAAAAATGTTTTGTTTCCACTGCCTATTCTTGAAGACTCACTCTTTAAGCTATAGCAAATGAGGCTTATTAGGTATGTACACTTAGAAATATTCCAGTAGAAAAACAGTTTTCAAGGTTTTCTTTTTAAATCTGGAGTTCATCTGTAAACGTAAGTAATAAGGACCTTACATGCCTTTTCCCTCTACCCAAATACAGTTGCTTATCCCAAACTTTTGCTAAAATATGTCTAATTGCAGTAACATTGTCTTCCTGACACTCCGACTAGCACTGTCTGAATAATAAAATTATGACTAAAAAAGTACTTGAAATATGTATTTTTAGAAACTCTTAACTACTGTGATTTATCATTGTGCCAAGCAATACTATAACCTTGGATAATTCCAAAAAAATCCCCAACCCACCTGACACCCCAAACCATGCCCCCAAATATAGCAAAATAACTAGAGTTAGCAGGTGAGATCACCATGACTGTGATGAATCAGTGGCACCCTTTCTTCCTACATCCACTCAGGTAAAGTTCAGATCTTGACCTTCCACTTGCCTGGGAGCTGTTATAGAAATTCTAATTGGCTTCTTGATTGCCTGTTAAGAATAATAAGTGATTAAGTAATTGTAGCACCTTAGATTGGAAAGTTTTAAATGCATAAAGCATTCTAAGCTGTCTCTTTACAATAGAAGGTATGGCTGCTCATGTTATATATTATAAAAGAAACTCTATTCTTTTCTATCATTGTTGTGTACTTACTTAGCTATGTTTATACTTCTAATCCCTGGCTAATAAGGATGGCAACTGTAGGCATTAGGCATTAGACAGCCTTAAAAAGATTGATGCTTTTGATTACAGCGTACCATAGGATAAATTGTAGGGTTCAAATCTCTTACAGAGTTAAAAAGGATATGTAGTATCTGAAGAAACATAGAGGTGTCAATTTTCTACTTGATGGTACTAATATATTTTGATAAGATCTGCATATTAAGCATGAGCCCTCAAGTACACTGATTTAGTACCACAATTGTACACTGTACTTCACAGTGAGTAGAGCAAACAATAAAAATGTGAATCTTTGCTTCTGCTCTGAAGGACAGTGAACAAAGACATGTAGGCATTACAGCTGCTAGCTGTGGAGAGGACTTGGTTTTCAGAAGGGCCTGGAAAGAGGAAAAGAAGTGGGACAGTAAATGCGAATGGGGAGGTTAATTGCAAAGTAAATGAGTTTGCTGCAGAAAGCTCTGAGGCTCAGATCCTCAAAGGCTGTGCATATATTAGTAAAAAACACCAGGGAATGTGCCAGGCACTGGAGCTTAATCAGCTCAACTATGAAATTGCGAGCATTGTTTCTAGCATGCTTGTGGCGTGGACCAAGTAGCACTGTCCCAAACATTTCTTGGGGAGGGTTTAGGAACTAGCATAGGGCAGGGATGGTTACCAGCACGCGGTTTCCATTCCAAGAGAGTTTAACAGCACTGACAAAGGCGGCTCAGTAAAGGCAGGTAAAAGCCTCCCTGAAATCCCTCCACTCTATGGGGTAGAGGATTGCTGTTTCTTGGGTTCTGCTACCCTGCATGGCTGCTCCTGAATGCCCATGTGCATGGACCGTTCCTGACACCGACTGAAATCTGGCCCAAACAACTATCATCTTTGTTGTGTATATCTGCAGTAACTCCTTGATCATCTCTGTTTCCTGGTATTGAAGGTTGCTCAGGTTCTGGGTGCATCAGAGTCATCCCACATTTGGCAATTAAGTCTGTGCAATGTATTTACCCAGGATTTTTAGTTTCAGGCTATCTTTCCTCTTTGAGATAACAACAGGTGATACGGAGGAAAACTTGTGTAAAGCATAGCTGCCCACGGAAGGAGACAAACTCAAAGACATGCCAGAATGGGGCAGCAGATGTTTTCTGAGGACATTAGGGTATTAAATATATCTTGAGATTTGGGATTGCTCAGCAATGATCTTTAAAGTCTGTCAAAGAACACAAAGGCGCTCTCTAAGGAGAAATTGCTCTAAAATTATGGTTTACCTATCTGTGTGTCTCCATCAACCCAGGCCTCTGAGGTACTGATGAATGACCACATTCAGTGCCAGGTGGGGGACCCGTTATGGATTCTCTCTGAAATTATAAGCTTCCTGTAGGTCTGAGCTGGTGTAGGACTGCCCTCTGCTTTCCTACTTTTTGCACTCCATCATGTGCTACAGTTTCTAGAAAGAGCTGTTAAGGCCTAATAAGACCGAGACATTTACTGCTGATTGTAACTTCTCTGTAGAATAAAATCGATGTTTAGGCAATAGTGGGAGCCCGCAGAGCCGGTTTTGGACCGCAGGCACTGGCAGTGGGATTGTGAAGCTACGTCCATCCTGCAAAGGGAGGAGCGACGGAGCCTTGCAGGTGCGTGGCAGATGCTCACAGTGCTTGCCCATGCAGTGAAGCTCTTTCTCTGACCTTGAAACAAGGTACCCCTTTCCAAACCACCTACTGGGAACATTGCCCATCCTCTGTTTTTCCCCAGCCTATAATTGGGCATTGAGATAATGGTGGGTGCCATAAGTCAAAATTGTGCTGGGGAGCACTGTAAAAACAAACCGGCGTTGGCAGTTGTGTGCTAGCGCTTGAGCTCATGTCCTGTTCTGTTTAATTACTGCAATGAGTGTAACCTGGGCTCCAGCTCCTTTAAGGGTATGCAGAAGATAGGACTGTATCTCGGAGTGTGCTGGGACATCTGAAGATTGAAGGGATGTCTTGACAGCAGTCTGGTAGGTGGATCAGATGGAGCTGCTGGATTTCCTCACAAATACCATTACAAATCTGTCTTATGCTCCTGACAGGACAAGTCCCAGTAAATGTGATATGCATATGTGGGCTGAATAAGAGAAAGCTCAGCTTCACCACTCAGGCAATGAACTTCAAAGATAAAGAGCAGGTGAGAGCATACTGGTAAATCATAATGAGCTTCTTGTAGTGCTTTCTGTAGTTCTTTCAAGCATCCTTAAAAATCACAGGGAGGAGAAGTGCCCAGTGACTGCCTGTTCAGGGCAAGATTTTAGCTTGCGTAAATCAATGTGTTTAATTGATTGCATTTTTCAAGGCTGGTTTATGCCAGCGTGGATCTGGTACTCACTTTTATTTAGATTTTATTTAGTAAGTGATCTGGCTAAATTTAGTGAATATTAGTTACTAGGACCTCCAGGGCTGCGACATCGCTGTGATTAAGTTGCAGAATTTCAGTTAGAAGGGAAATGCAACTGTGCTCCAAAAGTGAAACCTTGTATATTTTTGCTGGCCTCTAGATAGTGACTGTCTTTTCCATATTAGTGAAACACAAACAGTGCTAGTTAATTATAAACCATGCTGCTATAGCATATGTATTCATACAGTAAGCGTAACACCTTTCTTGCTGTGGAGCTGCTCTCTGGTTTGCACACTTCCCTGAGAGCACGCAGTTTGACTCAGAACTTGCTTCCGTATTCCTTACCCTCATAACAGATAGATGTTCATTAAGAAGGACGATTCTGGGGTTATTCACTGTGGGATGGTGTTATGGTATATAATTCAGATGCTCATCATAGTAACATCAGTGCCACTTGCTTTCAGGATCAAGATTTCTGGTTGGAATAAATCAGATCTAAGTAAAAGACACATATAAAGAACTTTTTATCTTTCCAGCAGAGAAAAAGCTCCACAGAAGTCAGTCACAACTTTTGCTGGATTAGAAATGCAGAGCAGTGCGCTTTTGAAATGTGAATTAGTCATCAGACTTAATATCCCAATATTAATCACTACCCTAGTACTATCGTAATATCTGAATATTAAGCTAATACCCTATTCTCTGCTGTTACAATTTTTGCGCATAAATGAGTAAGTGACTAGGCCAGTTAACACCACCTGTTGACGTAGTGAAGCGATTTGTTTCCTATGGAGGACAAGTGTAATTTTCAGGTTTCTTTTGGAATCTGATGCACGATATTTTAACAATATAAGATGCATATTCTGGGTTTGTATGTTCTGCTGCCCTGTTAGGGATTTCTGTTTGTTTCTTTTCCTCTTAGATTACAGTGTTGCCATGCTGGTAATTTCCTCTAACATGATATATACCAGAAATTTGCCAACAGTCATTATCTGTAAGGCTGCTCGAGGAGGAATCCTGCTCTTTAATGACTTCAATGGGACCCTGCCCTTGGTTGAAATAGGAGGGCTGGCATTTATTTCCACAGAAGATATTCTTTCTTTGCAAGAGCAGAGAGTCGCTCTGCGGTTTCAGTTCTGCAGCGAGCGCACACCAGGGATGCTGCGGGGATCTGGGTGACTGCAGGTCACTGACTGCTGGGAAACCTTTGAGCTTGGTGCTTTGCTGGGCAAGAGGGGTTCACCTTTGGGTAGGCTTATTCCTTCCTGTTGTTGATGTCACCGTTAGGCAAGTGAGAGATGAAGGTATCTTGCTTCATTATCTCGAGCTAGTAAATATTTCCATTGTGATATTAAGTGGTGATCGGGATGAGTCTGGAAAATTACTACTAGAAAATTAAGTCAGGAAAAATGACATCTATGGGAATGCCAGAGGTTTTGTGAGGCTGCTTCAGTTTCTCTAACTGGGGTGGATATATATGATAACTCTCTGCTGGCCACCCTCTTTGTGTGTCCACTGGCAGTGCTCCACTAGGTGCACTGTGGTACCTGCTAGTCTAGCTGAAAGGTTCAGGAGGAACTTGCAAGAGAACATGGAAGACGGAGCTGTGAAGGGCTGGATTGTTCAGATGGAGCTTGGAGTCATCGTTGGTTCAGCAGGCTGGGGTGATGTGCAGAGCTGCTTTGGGAAGGTGAAAGGGACAGAAAAAAAGGGGAAGCTAAATATGGGAAAATACGTGTTTTTTCCATTGGTTTTGTTTTCATACTGATAGCTTGCTAGAGGAAAGGTATTCATTGCTTGGTGAAAGGGCTCCAATGTGACGGTAGAGCTAAAATAATTGACACAAAGAAGTAAAAGCTTTGGAAAACAGAATTTTGGCAGTTGTCTGTGAAGATATTTTTGCGCTCTCTGTAGCTGGTTAATGAACTAGACTGCAACTGCAGCTGGAAATGGGCTCGGCTCTCTCACTGTGATATTTAGCCTACTGGCACTGGTTTACTCCTGCTCCCAAAACAACTGAGGCACAGATACTCATTATGTAGGATTTTGGCTAATTTGCGTGTAGTTAGTCTGTATGTACGTATGGGTTACAGGCAATGTAATGAAAGAAGGGCTGGTTTTAGTACGCAGATAAATGATACGTCTTAGTGCTGGAACTGCCTCCCTTGCATGACTGTAGTTCTAGTGTTTTTATTAGTGTGTGTAAACTTTAAATTGTTGCTCTGTTAGCACACCGAGTGTATTTATCACAAACTAAAAGTCTGAGAAAATGCAGCTTTTGTCAGGAAAAAATGAAGAGTTCCCCTCTTCAGGTATGGTGTTGAGAATGATTTTGCGTAAAGGAGGGAATGAATCAATAGCTTTTTCAGTTGCAGGAGCACAACTCTTCATGGTAGTTATGTCCCTGGGAAGCGTAGTTTTTAGGCAGGCGTGTGCAATAATTTATGTCTGAGCCATTTGTTAATATTGGCAAAGCGTCACGGGTGCTCTGAGTGCTTATGGCAGGCTGGGGAGAAGAATGCAGCAGCAGGTTGCTGCTTCATCCCCACACCGAGGGCTGGCATTTGTGCACAGCAAGAGGTCGGAAAGGTACATTATTTTCCCCTGTAACTAGTACAGGAATTAATCTGTGCTTCTCATAGTAGTTTCAAGGAATTTTACTGAGCTCGGCTTTCGTGATTTTCAGCAAAATCTCTTGTAAAAATGTTTATAGAAAATCCTGTCTCCCTTGCAATTACTCTGCCATATGCAGTGGCACATATTAGTCATTCTTTGAACATTTTATACTCCCAGGGGGATTTAAGAATAAATACTACTATAGAGTACAAAATTAACACATCAAATTAATTTTGTGTTATACAAACACAGTGATGGATGATGTCAATGCAGGGCTTGATCCTGCATATGCTGCAGTTGAGAAGATTTCTTGGTGTTATTTTGCTTTATGATTGGCACATAAAGGTCTTAATTTTTTTCTAATTGTATAAAAATCATGTTGTTAAATAAACATAGTCATAGCACATTAACAAAAAGCAATGGCAAAAAAGAAGGATATATTAGGTTCTTCTGTAAGGAATACAATACCAAATTTCTACCAACATTTTTGTTTTTCATGAAGAACAAATAGATTTGCAGTCCTATAATTATTTTCTGAAGCAGAAAGTCAGTCAGATTACTTTCAGATCATTATATTATCTGTGCTGGAAACTGGTAATTGGGGATTACTGACAGTTTCTATCAGGTTTGGCTTGGCAGCAAACAAGGTTAACATTAAGTGACCATATAGCTGAGTTCATTTTAAATGATCTTTAAGGTTGAGATGTTAAGGTTGAGATGCCTTTAAAGTAAGCCAAATGCTGCTTGTGTTTGGAATGTGATCTGGTGTATTATTAGATTTCTCCTACAGGAAGCTTAGAAGTTGTAATCCAATGTTCAGAATCAACAGCAGAAATGTGTCATTTTAAAGTTTAGAAAAGTATAAAACTTAATGTAAGCTGATTTTAAAGATCTATGTGCAAGCAATGATGTGGGCATGGAAGACTGGATTTTAAGCAAAGAAAATTTTGGATTATGCAGGATATTGTAAGTAATGTGAGTTCATACACTGGGTGATGCATCTGTTAAAGAATGTGAATGTGAGTGGTTGGTATCATTATATATTAAAAATAAACATGTAGAGAAATTTCCTAGGGTGGAGGACTGTGTGTAAGACACAGGATACCCAACACTACCCACTATAGTGCTTTAAAGACTATCACACCTTTGTTAATATTTTGTCATTTCTCAAAACCGGACAAGCTTAACACATTGCAGAGGCTGGTTAATTAATTTATTTAGGGTTTTTGTGACAAATAATTGACTGTTTCTGTTTCCCCTTAATAAACAGATTTTTGCAGCTAATATTTTTTTGTTTTGTCAGAAGAAGAAAGGATCAAAAAGATGGCAGTTCAAAATTTAGGCCAGCATCTTCTGGCAGTTTTAGAAATACAGTGTTGCCGTGTTCTCTCTTGAAGGGAAAACAATGTCTTTTTCATATGCACAATGACTTCCCATGCTAAGTCAGCTTGAATTAAAGTCGCTGAATGTTCTATGGCAGAAAGAGCTTTGAACCTAAATTTGATTTTAGCCTTCCTCGCTGCAGCCTGAGGACAGGAGGAGGAACATGTAGGGTTTTCACAGAATACTGAGAATCTTGTGGACATCCGACCGCCTCCCTTTCCCTCTGTTTTATGCATTAATTTTGTAAAAATACATCCAGCAAACCTGGAGAAAGGAAGGGCAGAAGAAAAGGAAGGTAATAATGAATGCTGTATGAAGGAATGATTTCCTTGCATCCTTTATGTCTCCCTGGTTGTTCCTAGAAAGCTGTGGTGCGCTTTGCTCTTACTGCTGTGTGATGGCTCAGTGCAGAGTGTATGCACACGGTGAGCCGCCTAAAGGGAGAAGGGCAAAGAGCAGGAGATGAGGAAAGGGAGGCACAAGGAGGCAGAGACGACTGTGGCCCCTTCCTCCAAGAAGCACCCTGTGCAGACAGGGCTGTGTGACGTAGCAGCAGCAGTCATTGAGGAGCCCCTCCATCCATCTTGAGGTGAGGTGACGCAAGTAAGAGGTAAATTGAGGGGGTAGTTTGCTTCCTCGTTATGAACTGGTTGCAGAAAGCAAAGGGACACTCAGGAAGTCAGGGGAGATTAATGCATATATGTACGTAGACTCTTTACATGATCCCATTTCTAAGCCACAATATGTAAGTATTGCTGCCATCTTTACAAGATATATAAATAGGGAAAGGAAAGTACATTTTCCCAAACGCTGAAAATGGGATCTAGTATTCTCCTGTTAAAATGTGATACTGTTATTGGAGAGGGAAGGAATGTGCGTTTACAAGGTGAGGCTCAGTCCCAGGCTGGGGCCATACAGCCTCCCATAGCATGGGTCTGCGCTTGAGCTCGGAGGCGCAGGTGGGACTCACTTGTACAGGTGGATTTAACAGCAAGCATCTTTGAGCAGCTTGCTGGCTGAGGTAGTACGGAGGGGTGGCATGTGATTATTCCTGGCCACATAGGAATAATTTTATGTTATTTAAAAAAAAAATAATAAAATCCACTGTCTCTTGATCAATGGGCAAAAGAGAAAGTAATTATATTGTGCAGTGTTCGCATGAGAATAAATGAGTAAATTGCATTAAGGAAACTCCCTCTTATCAGAATTACTTCTTTCAAGAAACAATGTTAATAAGAGTAAGTTAGAATAATGAAATCTGAACGTTGGTTTCTAGGACCACAAAGAATACTGATAGTTTTAATTGCGGTTTCTGGTTTTGTAAAATGTACCAAAATTATTTTTTTGTTGTGATAAGCTATACTTTATTTCTTCACCAAAACAGTAAAAGAGAATAAGGAGAATAAATTTTAATGGGTATTACTACATATAAATGGATTATTCATGTAATGCTACATGACACCTATCCTGGAAATGAAGGGACAGGGGTATATTTGCTAGCGTGGTGTCCTTAATTCTGTCATTTATAATGATAGGAAAGGTAATGAAAACTATTTGTTGAAGACAGCTCACAAAAATGATAAGTGAGAGCAAATAGGTGACACATTGGGAAGAAGAATTCCTGGTAGTTAGAGATGACAGAGGAGGTCTTATGTGCACTATCTATTGTGGATCTATGCCTGCCTCCTGGATAACTTTAGCAGTTCAGTTAACCGATATGAGCCTGTGTTTCATCATCTATAAAAGGCAGATGATACTTACCCACCTCACAGCATCTTAATAATTGATTTTTGTAAAGTGCTTCGTGATTCTCAGATGGAAGGCACTATACAAGTGTCAAGTATTATTATTATTGCTACTAGTAGTAGTAACAGTACTTGGCATTTATACTGCTCTTGCCTGTTCACAATGCTTTAACATTAACTAATGCATTCCTGCAGTGCCTGTGAAGTAGGTACCTACGTACTTTTAGAGATGAAGAAATCCAGGAATCATCTAGCTTTTCCATTTGCATGGTGGTCATAAGATTTTTAAAAAAAAAAAGGTGAAAAAAAAATCCTAAAGTACAAACATCTGTGTGGTGATTAGAGCACTCACGGGAGGTTGTAGATTAAGTTTGGAGTTTGGTCACAGTTAGAGGGACACAGAACATGGCACTCACAATTTTTGGACAAGTTTTTTTACCACTGAACTCCAAAAAAAGCCTTCCTCCTCTATCTGTGTTTCTGGATTCAAAAGTCAAACGATGTTGCCGTGTGTTCGTCGTGCTCTGATCAAGCCTGTTCTTCCAAACGCTTCTGAGCAATTGTACCTGGTTTTGGCAAAGCCGAGCAGCTCGGCTGAGAGGTCAGTGCTGGCTAACAGGGAGTCCTGGGCATGTTCAGAGCTCTTGGCACGGCTCTTAGACCATCTTTCATTTAAAACACGATTTTGGTATCTCCAGGCTTAGATTGATCTGGAGGTTTTATATTGTATTTTGGATGAAAGGCTTAAAATCTCCTAAATTCTGTTTTAGGTGCTTGAGAGTTTGTGTAGGGGTTGGGTTTTTTGTTTTGTTTTAACTTCACTAAATCTGTCTTTTGATAATAATCTGAGATTTTAAATTTGTCTTTTTTTCCCTGTCTAACTGCATGCATTTCTGTGATCTGCGATACCTTGGAAAACTGGAACTCTAAGTTGCTCACCCATCTGTTTCAGATCAAATTCCACAGTAAGAAATAAATATTTACCCACGGTTCCATTGCTGCCTTTGGGGTGGGCTCAACAGCTACAGATGTCATCGCGTCTGGAGGTGCTCTCTTCAAAAGCAGCTAATTTTCAATATGGCAAAATATCTTTGATTCACAGCAGCAATGGGCTCCAAAGCTCGGACATTCTTTCCAAGTTCAGCAGGTGTCTAAACATCACTTACTGGAAATGACATGTATCTGTTGCTGCACACATAGACCGAGATGATAGGAATGCATGGTGTGGACTCAAGCAGCAAGCCACAATTTTAATGCACTTGAGGTATAACCATAATCAGACATAAACTCTGTTCAGCTTCTGTGGATATAGCAGGATTATACTAACACACTGTACAGGGTGCTAAGGTATTCTGGTCTGTTCAGAGATCCCGTTAAGCAAAGAGTTAGGATATGTGATCTGCTGTTCGGAAGCCTTTTCTTAAGGCTTCACAGGACAAGAGCTGCAGTGTGATCATGGGCTACAGCTGCAGGCCTTATGCCATGGTTTGCCTCTGAGGACTGCACTGAACCTTCCAGCCTGTGGACACCCTCCAGTGGACTTCCACTTGCAACAGAATGAGGAGTAAATAGTTTTCATTGCAAACAGCTTTCAGGGTTTGGGCTTTTTTGTGTGCAATCAAAAGCAGAAATCAGATTTCAGCTCCTTATTGGGCACTGTGACCCAGGAGACCAGTTACAGTTCAGAGTCATGTATTTGGGATATGTGTGGTTTGGGGACTAGGGAAGACTTGGCTTTGAAAACAGAAGTTCAGTCATTATTTGTATGCACACAGTCTCAATGAATCATTTATGTAGTACATGTGAAAATGAGAGCAATATGTGACTCAGCATTTTGTGATGAAAAGCAGATACCCAGAGACATCTCGTTTTGTTAAGTGTCGCATTCCCAGGCCATCACTAATGAGAGCCTTGGAAATCTGTAAGTAAATGTTTCTTCTTTGTGTCCTAGACATTAATGGTTATCAATAGCAGCAGGCTGCTGAAGTCAGCTTAAATGGCAAGAACGCTTTTCATGAAAACAGTAATGGGTAAAAACAGATTGAATTTGAAATTCAGTGCAGGCACATGCTTCAGGCTTGCCTGAGAGGTGAGCTGTCTAGAGACCTCCGTGCTGCTCATGATGGTGAAAAACTGGAAAATGACTAATCACAGAGCTGGTGAAATGTGCAACAGGCAGGCTTGGGTTCTGTATTGAGACAGTCTTTTTGCTTTCTGTAGGCTGGCACTTACAGGGTCCCGCTGCCTCCCTCAACAGAAGGAAGACTCCAAGAATTAATGAAGTATTATCCATAGGAATCATAATATAGGCATAAACCAAGGCCTAGATAGCAGGAATGTCTTGTGCCCCATCCGTGCCCTGCATCGTCCTGCTTCCTTGCTGTAGCTCCCCAGCAGAACAGCTCCATCCACGTGTGCTGCCACAGGGTTCGACTTCCTGCTTCAGAAAAGGATATTTCTGTAAGAGGTGATTTTCATCTACCGTCTATCCCTAGTTTTAGGGATACTGTCTCAATATCTTATTGCGCCTTTTGAAAATAAGATTCAATCTTGCAAGCATTAATTGAATCAATAGGATTACCTGCACAAATAGAAGTCAAAGCATTACTTAGAAGCATGTAGTCAATGCAAGAAATCATTAGTTTTGATATAAACCCCATTTCTACTTTTAACATTCTTTGTAATTTCTTTTTGGACAATTTATTCCCTGCCTTTAAATCAGCTATATGCAAAAATGGTTTTTAAACAAACTTTAAAACATCTTTTTTGCACATAGATAAAAATTATCTGAGTTATAAAATAGAATGCAAGTGTGCTAACTTGAATGAAATTTCACTTTCAAGATTGTACAATGTCCTGGTTTGAGGTAAAACAGGACCAATTTTGTTCAGTAACTTTACTTTTTAGCTTTTTAGTTTCTAAAAAGTTAGAAAAAAGTTAGTTTAGTTTCTTTCTACTTTTTAGTTAGAAGAGGCCTACTCTTCTAACTGCTGAGATTAACAGCATGTTGTGCAGAAAACTGTTCACTCTCAGAGTGATAAGACCCATGTTTATAGTTGATGCTGAGGAATGGTGTGCAGAGAGGCTCTTGCTTATCCTTATTGCTATAACACCCAAGGGCAGCCAACTTTGTTATTTGCCCCGCTGGAGGGTCGGAAGCGGAAAAGCGTAGAAGAGTTGCACCTGCGGGGAGGAGCGGACAGGACAGGTGACCCAAAACTGACCAACAGGGTATTCCATCCCATCTGCCTCATGCTCAGGATAAAAGCTGAGGGATCAAAGGGTCAGCCCTCTTTCTTCAGTGGCTGGCATCCTGGGAGGACTCTGTCTGTTCATCTGCCTTTGATCCCGATCCTGACTCCAGATCTGGAATCCAGTTCCTGTCCGTCACTGAGTCCAGTCTGGGACTTCCCCAGCGCCTGCTGGTGATGTGATTGTCATCCTGGGAGCTTGATACGGTTTTGTATGTATTTCATTATTTTTCTTTTTATTATTTTATTATTAATATTTTGTTAAAGTAGTTTAGTTCCTTCTAAACTCTTAAGTCTCTCTTTTTCTCTCTCTCTCTTGCCTCCCTTTGGGAGCGGAGCAAGAGAGAGCGAGCATCTGTTGTTCCACCTGATTGGGCCAATCTGACCCAAACCACGACAGATTTATTGGCACCCAACGTGGGGCTTGAGCAGGGCTCCATCAGGCCTCTGATAGATTGCTTGAATAGTTTGAATTCCACGACATACAATAAGAGATTTTACAGTTTCCTGTATATATGGACATACAATGTCAATGTGTGTCATTAAACTAGAGAAAAATTTGTTTAATATTTTCCTGAGGCCACAAAAGATGTTTTAAAACTTGTTTAATTATCTTAAACCTCCTTAAACCATAAATATCTTTAAAACTCCTCTTTTTTCAAGCTTAAAATTTGGAGGACAGTTTGGTGCATTAAAGGATCCCATTTTCTGGAGTTAGGTGAATTGTAGCTGCACCAGGACGTATCTCTATGGCTATATTCTGTGGTGGGTTTTATATAATTATTTTTGAATATGACCCCTCCACTATATTATGCAAGGAAGTTAAATTAAGGCACGCATTTCTGGATAATCGTTTTAAAATTTTACACCTTGAAGGAAACCTCATGCAGGCAAGATTTAAACATATGAGTGTTGATAGTCATCTGAATGTTGGCCAAGACATTTTGTATTTTCAGTTTTAAGTTGTGTAGGATTTTGGGGCACCTTTTGATTTACTGTACCATAAATATAATTTGGCTTTTGCTAGTAATACAGTTCCTAACTTTTAGCTCATCATCTTTCTCTAGCTTAACCAACAGTGTATCTGCCTTATATTGATGGAATCTGAGTGTTTTCTAGGAGAAAAAAAATGTGGCTGTGATGTTTGTACCTTTTTCCTCTCCAGCAAGACTCAGAAACAGGGACTCACTCATCACTTAAAAAAATAATTGCTGAATATACAGAATATTGAATGTTGTGAATAAGGAAAATTCTTTGTGCTAAATGTCCTAGATCCCAACAGACAGGGTATTTGATGGTTATTGTGTTCTTAGAAATGAACAGATGTCTAGATAGAAAATACATGTCCAGAATCTCACCTTGGCTCTTCCAGGTTGATACCCATGTAGCCCTGTTGATGTCACTGCTGTTTTTCAACAATATTAGGACTCTCTCTTCAGTTTGCAGAGTGTGCCTTTCACCTTTCTGAGATAACTGACATCGTGGTATTGTTATCTATATTTTAATCTGGCGTATTTATGCCTGTGTAGCATGTGAAAGAATATGGGGTGATGCTGCTGTACCATAGTAGTGGCTATTTGCCCATTTTCCTGTAGCTTTAATATCAGCATCTGAAATTTGAAATATTTGGATTTATGGATGATGGTTTTCTTCAGATGTTACATCTTTGTGTAAGACAATTGGTATTTAAAATGTAATCTTTAAACAATTCTAGTGTGTTGTGTAACTACATAAAATACGTGATTTCTGGGGTCTACAATTGGCTTGCCTGAAGGGTAACCCATGTGTTGTTTCTATTTTACTGTAGCTTTGTCCATCCTACAGCTGTGGTTGTGCTTGTAACGACAATCAGGAATTTCATCAAGATGCCTAATTGTTTTTTCACCCGTGGCAAAGAATACCTAGAACCCTGAAAATGTGGTTATAGTCACAAAGCTCCCCAGGACTTATATATCATGTAATGAGTTTATATCAACTAGTTACATCCATATACACAAAGCACTCCTGACTGTAGATACATTTCCTTTGGATGTGTGTAAATCTCCTGTACACTATCTGTAACTGTTAGCAAGCAGGTAATGGGCAGGAGAAGAGCAATAAGGAGGTACTCTAAAGGATTTAAATTGCTTTGGAGCTGGGAAAGGAACCTGCTTCTGCCTGCGGACATAATTTGAGAACTGTACAATGTCTTTTTATTGATTCTTTGTAAGGCATGAGATAGTGGAAGAATATCCAACCTTTTAAGACAGGGTAACATACCAGGAATCTTTTCAAGTGATTCAGCCAGAGAATTTTGCCTGGTAGAAGTAATAGCTGCTCCTCACACTATTTATTGTCAAGAATTTCTGACAGATACGACATAACCTATTGGCGTTTTCAAGATCCAGCTTCCACTATTTTAAAAAAGTACTAGAAGCCATAAAGTCATGCATATAATTAAAAATTACTGTGTATATTAAATGTGTTGTTCCATTAGAAGAAGCAGTTTCAACTAAGTTTGTCATCATCTGCTAGGTGCTGGGTAGTTTACATAAAATGGTATAGTAATTGCAGGTTGATTCTTGTGGACAAATGTTTAAAACTCCAAATCACTGTGCAGCACTAATTGGTCCCCTGGCTGGAATAGTGTTGGGAAGGAAATAAATGGGAACGTGGAGTAAAATCATCTCTCATCTCTATAGCTGGTTCCTAACACATCTTTATTGTTGTCTTTTCTGTGATGGGGTAGGCAAATTTCCAGGCTGTTCACCGGAATCATTTACATCTGCTTTAAATGCTTACATAGGAGAAAGAAAAATGTTGAGGTTAGTTATAATAATCCATATGCCTGATACAAAGCAATGCAATATTAAAATGCACATAGATCTTTTTTCCTTTTTCTTTTTTCTTTTCACCCAACTCAAGGAGTGCTTATCTGACTTATTGCATATTGACTGATATGAAAAGCTGTAGAAGTTGCTCCAATTTAAGGTCAGTCTTTTTTTCTTTTTTTTTTTTCTTCTGTGACTCATCTCTAATTGTTCAAAATCTACCTCTACATGGTTGAGAACAAGGTTCCTAACCAGGGCTTTAGAAGAACCTACTCCAAGACATGCTTAGTGTCATTAGCAATGAAAATCGTAAGCGAATACCTGTCCTTCCTCTCCCCCGTGCTCAGTACAAGCCTAACACTCATCCTGCCCCTTCCTAGTCTACATTTGCCTTACGTACACTGTGGGTTACTACACTCCACCCATCCCTGTTCCTCCAGACAGGCAATGAATGGTGCATGAGAAAGGTTGGGGTCATGTGCGTAAAGGTCTCTGCCAGCTGATTTTCCCTTCTTACTGGTGGTCATCTGCCCTGCTGGGAGTGATCTGCAGGCCTCAGCCCTTTGAGGGTGTCCCTGCCCCTGTGTGGGTTGCCCATGGGCTGCGTCACAGTCCCTCAGGGATGTCTCTGCTGCTTTGTCATGGAGAGCCTCCTTCCAAGAGTCCATCTCCAGCTCTGCCCTTGTGGGTCTTCTCGGTAATGTGTCTCCTGCCTCCAGCAGCTGCTGCCTCAGCAGAGGTGCTGTGCGTTCCCCTGACTGGTTGCAGTTTTGGTGTGTGAGGGGAATTGTGTGTCTGCAATTGGTTTTTATTGGCACATGGCAGTTCATGGCCTCCTCTCACACGTCACTACTGCAGCACCCTGCTAATTAAGGTCTGCCATTTATGGCCGGTACAGTGACATACATCAAATACCATCTTAAATAAGTATCTTTCAAAAATGAATTGTATCATTAGGTCTGTACTGGACTTCCCATCCCTTCCCTTGCAGAAGGCATGGCCGTTGCAGCATCTGGCAGCGTGGTTCAAAGTGAAACAGAAACCTGCACCTGGACTGTTGCAAGGTGCTTGCAAGGCAAACACATCCTGTTGAGGTTGGGGTACTTGGAGTCTGTTTGGGTGCTATAAATTGCTTTTTTCCATGGAATAAAATAAAGCAGATTTGAGAATTTGTCATTAATTTCTTTGGTTAGTAAATTCGTTGTACCCATGTTTTCCCAAAAGCACAGTGTTTTTTGTTGTGTTTTTGGTTTGGTTTTCTTTTAAGAACCTCCCTCCTTTTTTGCTGTGTATTTGTGTGGTGAATAAGTTCTAGCTTTGCCTGATCCTGTCTTCCTTTCCTCTCTTCTCTTCCATGTCCACCCCAGCTTGCTGAGTGAATTAATTGTTTATGGTGAGTGGGACAGTTCCTACAGACAGAGGAACACAGATACAAACTCCTCCTGGGATATTTAGTTGTGGAGTGGGAGATGCTGTATGCTCTAAAGCCGATAGGGTAGGATTCTCAAGGGTGTGCAGCCTCATAAGACTGTGACATTAGCTTTTCTAGACAGTGTCTTTTAAAAAAATGTATTTTAACATGGAACAAATTCAGTCTTGTTTTGTAGCACTGAAAAAAAAAAAAAGAGAGATTCTTCTGTCTGTGTCTATGTATTTTTCATGTCTGGTAAGTCCCATGATCATTATGAAATCACATATGTTTTCAGTTAGGTATGTTGTAATTTCTTTATGTTTTTTTTTTTAAAATTCTTCCAGGTGATCCCATTATGTACTTGTAGACAGACTTAAGCTCTATGTTATTTGCTACCAAACCAGGAAATTGAAGAGGGATGAAATCAGAATAACATGAGTTTAAAGTTTATGTATTAAAATAAATAAGAAACATTTTTTTGTCTATTAGGCTGATGGCAGAAGTAAAATTAAATTCAGCCACAAAGTACAGAAGAGCAAGATTAAATCTGTGATGCACTGTGGTTTGTGACTGGAAAAGAATGATTCCTGCATATGTTTTACAACATCTGAGTGGAAACACTGATTCTGCAGCTTGGGATAGGAAATACAATCAGTGCAGCTGAAGCCAGCATCGATTTATCTTAAATTAATCATTCTCCAAGTAGGCAGTTGATATCCTAGTGCTGTGTGCCATCTTTTTTACATTCATGCAGCACACATTAAACCAAAGAACTGTTATTGTAGGAGCTGAAATGTATTACAGCACACAGATTGTAAACGCTTAAAAATACACTAACTCTTTCCTATATATTCAGTTGACAAACTGTATGAATATTTTTTCTTTTAATACTTAAAATTATTAGACACTTGTAAACAGATATGCTTATGAAATTCTTAGTTTTCACAAATACAAAAATCTGTTTTAAGATCTTTAAAATAGAAGAAGATAAAGAAGCTACAGGTAGATTTCAAGCTAGAATATTTTTTAGTTTATTTGAGATTTTTAATTCAATTAGTTTTATTTCTGATTTTCTCCAATATGGAGACAAGCAAAAATCCCAGACTTGTTTCTAGTTACTTTTGAATTTACAGGGAATTGGATAAGTCAGGTCTGCATCTCACACTTGGATTGAATAACAAGAGGGAAGTTAATCTTTTTTGCGTTTCAGTTTGGATACATATAGTGTAATTCAAGAACAGAAGAATTCAGGTGATAGCAATGTTGAAGAGAGACCTGCCTTTGAGGCACAGATTTTCCAAGGCATTTAAGTGTTTCATTTCATTCTAGGACAGAGCCTCAGGTTTTGTTGGATTTGACCTCATAAGAGCGAATGAAATAAAAAGATATTTTACTGTTTCCTACTGCAGATGTAGTAATTAGAAGAAACTAAAGGGAAGAGCAGAGTCAGTCATTATGCAAAAAGCAGGAAATGAAGCAGGCAAAATTTTCTATTAAAGCCATCATTTTTTTCTCTTAAGTATTAATGATATCTGACAGTAATTGCCTGCCAACCAAAGTATTGCAACTGGAATCTTATCTTATTTGTTTTTGTTGATTCTCATATCATCACAGGTTTTTTATTCTTCCTCCTCCAAGTGTTCTTTGTTTCTGGTTTTAAATCAAAGCTACTTTAAAAGTAATAATAATAAAAAGATAGTAGGATTTGAAAATCCTAAATGGCAACTTTTTGATGTTGTTTTAGCTTTTAACGTTTTCAACAGTCTTTGTTTTATCTGTAGTGACATGCAGTATGTATGCAAACAAATATTAGCTTTACAGCACAGTTTGCGTTAGGACTCTGCGAACTCTTATAGACCAATCACTCTCTTGATATGCTGGCTGCTCTTGAGGCACACCCCGCTGAAGCAGTTCTGAAGGACTTGCCACCCCTACCCCTAAGCTGGGCTATGAAGTGACTTCTTGTCTGCTGTGATGTGGTGGTTTAAACTAAATTGACGTGCTGTGTATTGAAGTGCAGGTAAGAGTGCGTTCCCTATCTGTAACCATAGCTTAACTTTGAGGGGTGCCAACATGCAAGTGATCGGCAGTCATATCTTAAATCACTCTTTCTGAAGCAGAGAGTTTGACCCTAATGCTTCGCCAGCATATTAGATGCCAGTACTGAACCAGGGAGAATTCATTTATGCTTACTGGAAATAGCAAAAAAAAATCACTTGGACTCACATGTTTGGGGTGCCAGTCTGGCCTCTGGCATACATGAGAAGAGGGTCACTGTCATCCCAGGCTAACAATGCCATGAACTGCTGTGGGGTCACTGTGGTTGCTCTGAGCTACCTGAGGGTTCCTATCTGCAGAGAAGCCCTCCTGGCTGCAATGCTGAGGTAGTTCTCTGTTCAGAACTCAAGTTATGCAGTACAAATGCTTAGTTATTTCCTTCATATATGGTGAACTGGCAGCTAGATAAACAATAGCAAGAACAATCCTAAACAGAGAAAACAATAACGTTATTTCAAATTAATCATTGTAGTGGTCAACATTTAAAGAAAAACTGCCTGGTTACCTTCTTAAATCAAGAGACAAGCTTTCAATTTAATGGCCTGATTTTTAACCTTCCAGGTGAGATTTAGACTGGACATTAGGAATCATTTCTTTACCGAGAGGGTGGTCAAACAGTGGAATAGGCTTCCTAGAGAGCTGATGAATGCTCCAAGCCTGTCAGTGTTTAAGAGGCATTTGGACAATGCCCTTAATAACATGCTTTAACTTTTGCTCAGTCCTGAAGTGGTCAGGCAGTTGCACTAGATGATCGTTGTAGGTCCCTCCCAACTGAAGAATGTTCCGTTCCATTCCGTTCCTTTCCGTTCCTTTCTGTTCCATTCTACCCTACCCTACCCTACCCTACCCTACCCTACCCTACCCTACCCTACCCTACCCTACCCTATCCTACCCTATCCTATCCTATCCTATCCTATCCTATCCTATCCTATCCTATCCTATCCTATCCTATCCTATCCTAAAATGTTAAGTATCCAGAGTTTGGAAGTAAGTGGAGCTGGAAGTGGAACTACTCTATCTCCAAAGTATTTGAAAAAATAGGTTGTTTAGAGTTTGATGAAAAACTTAATTAAGCCAATGGAGTGGGTGCCTTTATTTTAATTGCTGGATTTACATCAAGAGGATGTTGTTAAAGAAACTGAATATGGACAAGTGGAGTACACATTCCCATTTGTTAGGAGCAGATGCCAATGGAGCCACCCTTTGGAAGAGGACAAGTCTACACTGGAATTGTACCATCCAGACAACAGGCTGGACAAGTAGGACTGAATGCACAAAGCCACTTAAAGCCTGTCATTCTGTAATTGCTCATTGTGGTATTTCTTGTGCTTATGTTGGAGGCCACCATCAGAAAAGGTAGTGAACAAACTGTGCCCATCATCGGGCTGGTTTGCTCTGGTTCTGCTATTGATATGAAGACTTTATATAGTTGACTGAGGTAGACCAGAAAATGTAGATGTACTCAAAATATTATTGCAGTGGCCAAGTAGACTTATAGGGAGATTAAGATTATGGTCTGTTTTATAAAGATCTGCTTCCTCAAAAGAGAACAATAATGAAAACCCTTTTGAAAACAGAAACTTAAGTGGAAATGCTGACAGACTTAACTGTAGCAGTCCTGAATCAATGCACTAATCACAGAATGGTAGGGGTTGGAAGGGACCTTCTGGGATCATCTAGTCCACCTCCCCTGCTAAAGCAGGTTCACTTAGAGCAGGTTGGACAGGAATACATCCAGGCAGGTTTTGAGTATCTCCAGAGAAGGAGATTCCACAACATCTCTGGGCAGCCTGTTCCAGTGCTCTGTCACCCTCAGTTTTTCCTCATGTTGAGATGGAATTTCCTGTGTTCCAGCTTGTGCCTGTTGCCCCTTGTCCTGTTGCTGGGCACCACTGCAAAGACTCTGGCTCCATCTTCTTGACACCCACCCTTTAGATATTGACAAGCATTGATAAGATCCCTTCTCAGTCTTGTCTTCTCCAGGCTAAACAGACCCAGGTGTCTCAGCCTTTCCTCATAAGAGAGGTGCTCCATTACGTTGATCATCTTTGTAGCCCCCTGCTGGACTCTTTCCAGGAGTTCCCTGTCCTTTTTGAACTGGGGGGGCCCAGAACTGGACACAGTACTCTAGACACGGCCTCACCAGGGCAGTGTAGAGGGGGAGGATGACCTACCTCGATCTGCTGGCCATGCTCTTTTTAATGTACCCCAGGAGACCATTGGCCTTCTTGGCCACAAGGGCGCATTGCTGCCTCATGGTCAACTTGTCCACCAGGACTCCCAGGTCCCTCTCTGCAGAGCTGCTTTCCAGCAGGTCAGCCCCTAACCTCTACTGGTGCATGGGGTTATTCCTCCCTAGGGGCAGGACCCTACACTTGCCCCCGTTGAACTTCATTAGGTTCCCCTCCATCCAACTCTCTAGCCTGTTCAGGTCTTGCTGAATGCTGGCACAGCCTTCTGGTGTGTCAGCCACTCCTCCCAGTTTTGTGTCATCAGCAAACTTGCTGAGGGTACACTCTGTCCCCTCATCCAGGTCATTGATGAATATATTGAACAAGACTGGGCCCAGTACTGAGTCCTGGGGAACACCGCTAGTTTCAGGCTTCCAACTAGACTCTGCACTGCTGATCAGAGCCCTCTGAGCTCTGCCATTCAGCCAGTTCTCAATCCACCTCACTGTCCACTCATCTAACCCGCACCTCCTAAGCTTACCTACCAGGATGTTATGGGAGATTGTGTCAAAAGTCTTGCTGAAGTCAAGGCAGACAACTTCTGCTGCTCTCATCACCCCAGACAGTCATGCCATCACAGAAGGCTATCAGATTGGTCAAACATGGTTTCCTCTTGGTAAATCCAGGTTGACCACTCCCGATAACCTTCTCTTCCTCTACATGCTTAGAGATGACATCCAGGATGAGCTGTTCCATCACCTTTCCAGGGATGGAGGTGAGGCTAACTGGCCTGTAGTTTCCTGGGTCCTCCTTCTTGCCCTTTTTGAAGATTGGTGTGACATTAGCTTTCCTTCATTCCTCAGGCACATCTTCTGTTCTCCATGACCTTTCACAGATGATAGAGAGCAGCTTCGCAATAACATCTGCCAGTTCCCTCAGCACTCGTGGGTCATCCCATCAGGTCCCATGTATTTGTGGGTGTTGAGTTTGCCTAAATGATCTCTAACCCGATCCTCCTCAATCAAGGGAGAGTCTTCCTTTCTGCTCTCTCTCTTACCTCCAGGATCTGGGATTCCTGAGGGCTGGCCTTAGCAGTAAAGACTGCAGCAAAGAAGGCATTCAGTTACTCCGCCTTCTTTGTATCCTCCATCACCAGGGCACCCACCTCATTCAGCAGCAGGCCCGCATTTTCCGTATTCTTCCTTTTTCTACTGATGTACTTGAACAAGCCCTTCTTATTGTCCTTGACATTCTTTGGCAGGTTTAATTCCAAGTGGGCCTTAGCCTTCCTTGTTGCATCCCTGCATACTCTGACAACGTTCCTATATTCCTTAGACACGGCCAGTCCATTCTTCCACATTCTTTAAACTTCCTTCTTCCATCTGAGTTTTTCCAGAAGCTCCTTGCTTATCTGTGCAGGTATCCTGCCTCCTTTGCTTGATTTCTTACTCGTAGGGATGCACCAATCTTGAGCTTGGAGGAAGTGGTACTTGAATATTAACCAGCTGTCTTGCACCCCACTTCCTTCTAGAGCCTTAGCCATGGGATTCCTCCAAGTAGGTCTTTGAAAAGGTCAGAGTCAGCTCTCCTAAAGTCCAGGGTGGTAATTCTACTTTTGCCCTGCTTCTTCCACACAGCATCCTGAACTCCACCATCTCACGGTCACTGCAGCCAAGGCTACCCCCAACCTTCACATCCCCAACTAGTTGTTCTTTGTCAGCACAGGTCCAGTGGCGCATCTCTCCTTGTTGGTTCCTTCACCACCTGTGTCAAAAAGTTATCACCAATGTCCTGCAGAAACCTCCTGGACTGTGTGTGCCTGGCTGTGTTGCCTTTCCAGCAAATATCAGGGTGATTGAAGTCCCCCATGAGAACCCGGGCCTGTGATCGTGAGGCTATTTCCATCTGTCTGTAGAAGGCCTCATCGACTTCCTCTTCCTGATCCGGTGGTCTGTAGTAAACACCACAACAGTGTCTCCCATAGTAGCCTGCCCCTTAATTCTTACCCATAAGCTCTCAACACATTCTTCATCCACCCCTAGGCAGAACTCGGTACATTCCAGCTGCTCTCTTACGTAGAGACCAACTCCACCACCTCACCCCGCTGGCCTGTCTTTCCTAAAAAGTACATAGCCGTCCATGGCAGCATTCCATTCATGTGAGCTATTCCACCATGTGTCTGAAATTGCAGTGAGATCATGGCCCTGTAACCACACACAGACCTCTGGAGGGGTGCAAGAGGATCCACCACAGCTATACAGAGCCTTGAGATGGTTGGCTTTCTGGATCTCATCTTGGGAGTCAGCTGAGGAATATTTGTTGCTGATCTGGTTGGCCTCGCATATTCCCCAGTCGGATGCAATGGTGTGAGCATTGCCATGTTGGACCACACCCCCTGAGTCCTTCAGTTTAAAGCCTGCCTCACCAAGTTGGCCAGCCTGCTGCTAAAGATTCCCTTGCCTCTTCTAGACAGGTGGATTCCATCCCTCTCTAACAGGCCATATTCATCAAGGAATATCCCATTGTCATAAAAGCCAAAACCCTCCCAACGGCACCAGCCACATAGCCAGGAGTTGATATGCATTATCTATCCATTTCTGGGTGCTTCCTTTCCTGTAACTGGTAAAATGGAGGAAAAGATAATTTCAGCACCAATTTTTTTCACTTGCACGCCCAGGGCAATGATTCTGCCTTGATTCTGCCTGGGTTCCGACTTGCGGTGTCATTCATGTCCATATGAAAGAATAACAGTAGATAGTAGTCTGTGGCACCCTCTTGGCAACATCTCAAACTTTAGCTCCTGGGAGGCAGCGTACCTCACGTGACTTCCTGTCAGGACAGCAGATGGGCGCCTCAGTGCCCTTTAACAGTCACCCACTACTAGCACTCATCATTGTTTTTTACAATGTCCACTAAGATATAATGTGTTTCAGTACTCTGCAAAAGATTGTTACTAACAGTGATCCAAATAACAAACTTATTTTCCATCTGAAGGAAATTCCTTATCCATTGGTAGAATGAAAATCACTTATTTTTTCATATGCCTAGAAGCAAACTTTGGTTTTGTGATGAAAACATAGATTGAATGTGTCTTGCCTACCGCTGGCTCTTAGAAAGCAAAGGTAAATGTTTAGAAGTACTTTTTACTAGTAAGAATACCCTTGCTTGTGTGTGTATTTGCAGTGTATATAATGAAAGATTTACACCTACATGCTTTTTGGTGCATACAGGACATAACGTACATAGAAGACTGCAATGTGTAAAAGCAAGACAAGGTTCTGCAAGACTAGGGAGCTTAGATAGCTCAAGTTAAGAGTAACTGCGTGGCCACAGGCAAGTCTTACACTTCCAGGGCAACTGCTTATGAAGTGATAGCAGAAGTCATATATTAATTGAAGACTTTCTCCTTGTAAGTCACTGAAGTATAAGTGAAAGCCTGTTCTATCAACAGATGGGTACGAAGGGAAAGCTTACACAAATTTACTTGCTCAAGTGTTCATTTCAGCTGTGACACTCATTTGTAATTTTGCATCCGAAGGGAGGCAAAACAAGGTTTAGTTTGAAAGCACCGTATTTACTTTCTGTCCTCTACTATGTACATACCTTTTAGACAAGTGCAAGGTAAGGCTATATACATCCACAGCCCAGTTTTCAGAACCAGTGAGCACCGTAGAATCCTGTGATAACATCTGGAGCTGTATGTCTTAACACCTCTGAAAAATCAGGCCTTCAGACATTATTGCTTCATTTCCCCAGGCAAATTGTCTCACAGTACCTGACAAAATGAATGAGAAGCACAGAGTGCTGCAGTTCAATTTGTACTAACATTTATGTCTTTTGAATGTCAGGATGGTTTTTTAAATGTTTCCTCATAAAACTAAGTCCACTGTCAACAGTATTCCTCGCTCTGATTAGAGGAGGTACTCTACTGCTTAATAAAATCCTAAACCAAGCAGACAGCTGCCACAGTTTCGGAAGAAAATGCATGAACCAGCTCAGTCCTTCTGTCAGCCACAGAGAAGGCACGGAGCGGTTAGGTGTGTAAGAGCTGTCCTCACTTTCACCCTGATGCGCAAAACAGCATTTCATGATATGTACGCATGTCTTCCTCTCTCACCACCTGTGGACAGCAAAGGGTAGATGGAGATTCCTTCACTAAATCTTCGTGATGCTTGATTGAAGCATTTTCCTAATGTTCACAATTTCTGTTCCTCCTTCTCCTCCTTTGATCCCTCTGATATGCCTCTGATATGGTGGGTTTTTGTTGTTGGTTGGTTATCTGTTTTTTTGTTTTGAGAAAGGAGTAAAGTGATTCTTTAAGAATAATTGTTCCTGTAATTTATTCCTTGTTCAGGTTTCTCAGGGCATCAAACTCGTTCCTCAGTGTAGAATACTTCAAGAGATGTAAGGCTCTTCAGCGGTTCTAAGGCTGTGATTCCCTGAAGCAGATTGAGAAGTTCTGACTTCTGCATCCTGCTCAAGTCAGTACCACCCATGCAGTGACGTAGGTATCTACTTATTTAAGCCCTCTGCCTTCTGTTAAGAGGAAAAGTAGCAGAGGTCCCAAAATCCATGTAAAATATTTTTTTCTGAAAGATTAAGATTTACCACTTTACTTACTTGCACTTGCTTTGACAATGACTTTATTGCACAGAAAAGCTGTTCTAAGGTGTCATTTACATTTCTCCATCTGGTGGCTCAGCTTCACATGAAACCATACGGGAAATAATGGCTTTGTTGTGGCTATTTTAAGTATGGGATTCATCCCAAGTTTGTCAGACCCACTGGTACAGAGACTTGAATGTCATGATGTAAACGCCCCTATCCTGACATGGTCTCACAATGGAATATTGTATTTTTTATGTTACAGTCAGTCTGCTATTGTCTCTTGTCCAGAAAACAACTTTTTCCATTAAATGATCAGTGTAATAGCTGTTTCCATTCCCTCTCTTTTTTTCAGATGTGCACTTTCTGTCATGGTACCCTTTTCTGTTGAAAGTCTCCCACTTCTCATTCACCAGGTTCCCTCCTCTTCTGCATGCTGCTGTTGAGAGCCCCCTTTGAGAATACTTCCAGTGCTGGTATCAGCACCAGTGATACTGCCATTGCTTCTGATACTGCTTCTGCAATGTACTAATTTTTTTCACAGCTTCAGGGTATTCAGGGTATTACATTTAAGTGGTTTGCAAAGAATCAGGGACATTTCAGTGCACTTTGGTGCACAAATAATCATTGGAATTGGTAAGTCACTTTGTTCTGCTAAGTTTCTCTGTTCATTTATGCCTTTCCATATGTGATATATTCACTATACACCAAGCATTGTAGCAAAACTCTTGTAATTTGCAACGTTCAGTTCATAATATACTTACTGTCAGGCTTGTATCCAGAAATATATGCCTATGTTTTTGTATGTGTATACATGTATTGGCATATATATAGACATAGACTGTGTATTTGGGAAGGGTAGACAGGAAAGACTACTAGAGCGGTAGAGCAGAGGTGAAAATGCAGCCGTTGTTTATATGACTGAGTATAATGCACTCCAAGTTATGAGGCTATGTTATTCCGATTGTGGTGGAGAATGTGTAACGAATATAATGCAAATATTGTACGAAGGAAAAACTTTGCAACAGTACAATGGTACCACTCCTGTACAACCGTAAGGAGCCACTGTACTTACAAATAAATAAAGCAGCCAGAAAAAAATTATTCTCTGGTAAATCAGTGCCTCTGCAAGGGCAAAATTAGCAGGGTTAGGGAAAGAGGGAGAAAGCTCACACCATTTGTGAGCTTCTCTGGCAAGGTAAATACCAGACTGTGATTTCTCTTGTCAAACAGGAGTAAGGTTCAGCCTGATAAATATCAAAAACTTGATTGCAGTTCACGTCAACTTAAGAGAATTAAAGAAACATGGTAAAGATAGTGCTAATCAGTTTATGAGGTGGGAGAAAGCAGATAATGTTGCTTCCCAGGGTTTTGTGAAGAGGTCTGTCTGGAATGACTGCTGCTGACAAGCCTAAGACATACAGTAGATTTAGCCAATGGGTCAAATAGAAAACACAAAACCTCCATCATCTGGCCAGTCAAGTGAACTCGCCAGAGACTTACTTCTTAGGCAAGTTGTCCAACAAATAGTAAGGGCTCCTTTCTTGTAACGTGTGGTTGTGTAGGTGAGTACATGGACGGCATTGAGTGCTTTAGGAGTCTCTGTGACTCTAGACATACATAAAGGAATATTTATTTCTTCATGCAAAATCTACGATGACAGGTTAAAGACGGTGGATGCAGCTATTTTTGCAGGTGCAGTCTGTTGTTCTGCAGTGTTAGCAGTAATGGATTGCAGACTCTGGTTAGGTTGCCTCTATTTAAATTATCTGTTGTAATACTGAATTACAGAGAAGAAAAAAAAATGCAGATTTATCACACTTTTTGAAAATATGACTTTAAATTATAATTGCTTGAATTAAAAAGATTAACTTAGGGGATAGAGAAATAAAATTGGGATACCTGTCTGTCAAGTCTCATGAAGCACAACGGTTATTGATAGTGCACAACGTGGTGCCTGCAGGATGAATGGCTGCACAGAAAGATTTGGTCCCATAAAATGGGCCTACATCTGGACATACCAGATATTCCTCTGCCCAGATGGTCAAAAGCATTCCCTGGATTTTTTTTTTATTATTTTTCCTAGGTACTGTTTATGGAATTGAAGTGTATGCTGCAAAATGGTAGAATATGGAAGGTGGAAAAAGGGACAGGATTCAAAAGAGGAATTTAGAACGATTGTCCAGGCATGTAGGAGGATTTTAGGAAAAGCAATACTCAACTGGAATTGAGACTTCTCAAAGGCACCAACCAGAGCTTCTACTGCTATGTTGGTAATAAAGGACTAAATGAAGACAATGTGGGCCTGTTGCTAAATGAGGTGCGTGAATTATAACAGTGGGCAGAGATATGGCTGAGTTGCTTAGTGCTGTCTTTGCCTCAATCTTCACCCTAGTGAAACCTAACTCATCTGGCTTTGGTAACTGAAAGTTCAGAGTGCAGCTGATGTGAAGGGCTTTTCTACTGTGAAGAAGCTGTGCTTCTTCAGAAGAGGTCGTTGTGGGTTGGTAGCTCATGCTTACCTCTTTAATAATGGTGTTTTGGTGGACTTTTGTTAGAAAGTTGTTGACAGATCATGGGAACATCCAAATGCTTCAGAAGCTGGCACACTTGCCAAGGGTGTACTTAAAGAAAAAAGCTTTGCTTGTTGAAATCTACCGTGATGCATTTAACTGGGTATTAGCATTCAAAATACCTTTAATTTGAATGTTGATTATAATGAAAGGGTCACAGCAACAGAGACAGCTGGGACTTAACTCACTGCTGTGCTGTGTATGTTTGCATTGTCCAACCAGCCAGAAAAGTACACTTCTTTCTGAGACCATTATCTTTTTCCCAATTTGAGTCTTTAGCATAGATTTTCTGTATGATTATTAACACTGTTCTGCTACTTCATGCCCAGCCTAATGAACTACTGAATAGACATGTATTTCTGTTATTATTTATGGAGTACGATAAGCAATGTGCTTGATGTTTTAATGAGTATTGAAGAGGTATGTCTTCCAGATGCCAGTAGCGTGTGGTATGTCTTCCAGGTGTCTAACTGAATCCAGTCTGAGGACCAACAACGTGAATTTGTCACAGGCATAGCTGTGGAGTTAACTCAGTTTAGAGATTTGTGACTTTTGTTCTTTATTGGAGGTCACTGATTTGGTCCCAGGTTTCCTGATCACAATGACTGCTGTTGCAAATACACAGAAGAATAAAGAGACTCATAGAGCCTACTGTGTAAGTCAAATACAAATGATTCAGCTTTGAAACATATGATAGATATGTAGAGGGTTAAAAACCACTTCACAGAAGTAGTGAGCTCTCAGAAGAGATTGGGTTGAAAAGACAGATCATTTGCAGGAAAAAAAAAAGTATTTTCAAGTATAAGAAAAAGTACTGGGAAAGAGGCATTAAAATCACAGCATAAGGAAGAAACAGGAAAAAAAGATGTTAAGAATACATGGAAATGTAGAAATAGCAGAAGAAGAAAAGAGAGATTTTGGAAGGAGCAAAGCGGCTGTGGGAAGTGCTGCAATGAAGACATTCAGCTCATATACATGTGCGTGGCTTTTTCTAATTTGAACGGCTTGCTGAGCTTGGTGTTAAAAGCAAGAATTTTTGTACTGAGTTTTTGACAGCGAAGGAAAGGTTTATCTGTTCATATGGATAAGGCTTTGAGGATCAATAGCTCAGGAAGTCCTCTGAAGGGTGACTGAAGATCTTTTACAAGATGTAAGTCAACATCTGTTTTAGAACTTGAAATCCTGAAATCCGCTGTTAGACTCAAACATGGCAAAACACAGGAAAAAATACAATCTCTTTTTTTTCTGTGTTGTCCCACGAAGTTTTCAATGGATTTGTTCAATTTGCTTCATGTTTTTAAAAACTAAAAGGAACCTACTCTTGTGATAGTTTTGTAGTTTGCATGAGTCATTAATAACTTATGCACCTTCCAGCCTAACTTCTTTGTGTGACACCTATTCAGCCGTAACTATGACAAATTACTTGCACACAAAGGCTTTCCAATCCCTGCAAGTACAGACTGAAGTTGAAACCGTTCATTTTTCAGAAAATTTAAAGTGACTACTTGGTCATTGCCAGATGTATTTTGTCAGGAAGGCTCTTTTGCATGACAAGTCTAGTCTTGCTTGGTCCTTTTCTGTTTCTAGAGTGCTTTTTAACACCTACATTTCTGGGCTGATGTTAAAAAAAATAAGGTGATTTTTAATTTTTTTCTGTAAAGTATTTAAATGTAATATCTTTCTGAATATGTCTCATTCTTTGGTATTATTTAGCAGAGGAGTATATGTCCAAACATTATTCTGAATCCCTCTTGTTTTCAGGTTTGATCTAAACTATTATAAAAGATGAAATAGTCAAAAACAGAGCAACATCGGCACCGATATAATTTGTCCCATTCCTTTTCCCTCTGGCAAAGAATCGTACAACATGAAAAGACCTGGAGCCTTGTTTTCCACTTCAAAATCATTTTTCCCTTAAAAACCTCTGATATTTAATTTTGACTGCTTCTTTGTATTGTCGGTCAAGAAATCTTTAAATTTAGGATTAGAGGCTGTAAAGCTGAAATATCTCTGAAAGAGCAAGTACAGGATCATTTCAAAACCTATTGACCATGGAGGATACCTTAAGAAATAAACAAGGATATCTCCTTTCTCCTTTCTTTGATATGATTTACAAAGGTCTCCAGAAAACCTTTATATTGCTCTGCAGCTCAGAAAGTATATTAAAAAAATACTCTTTCTAATAACAAAGTTTCTGTTTCATTTAAGCTCAGTTTTTCTCCACTTTTTAAAGTTACTTTCTACAGCATAGGTTTTCCCATGTTGTAATTAGTCTTAGAACAAAAAAGTAAAATTATGCCAAATATTAATTTTCCAGAATTACTACTTTAACATTTTTCCTATTTTAGCTGTTGTGTCAATCCCTTTGAAAAGGGATTATTTGGTGAACTTTGCACTAACTGTCTGTAAACTTTACTTAGAAAATTACTGTATGTGGCATAATTTCTCTAATTTATGTCTTGGTTTCAAAGCCTATGAAGTTGAATCCACTTTAAAACAGTGATGATATTCTGTAGCACTCTGTTGACTAGCATTACATGCTGTGTTTGGGTGGTTTGGTTCAAAAGAGGCTAGAAATAAAATATTGCAGTAACCTCAAAACTTAAGTAACTACCGGGTGACAGAGATTAAATTGAGTTTTGGTTGAAGAAGTGTTGAAAAGCAATGGACAAATGTGTTTTAATATTGTTGATCCTCACCATGTTCAGATGAAACCAATTTTTGGTTTTGTTTTTTAAGGAATTGTTCTCCGCACCAGTTTTGGCTGTCTGAATGAGATGTCCCAACCCTAAATTTTGACAGCAGTAAGATAGTCCATTTAAAGTTTTAAATGCTCAATTATATATTCAAGAACAAGATGGTCACAGATGGGTCTTCGTTTATTTTTTCTTTTTTTTCCTGAAAACTTCTGAATTTTTACTTTGCACACATACAGTCATGTAACTTTTTATTGATAGTTAAACATAGGGTATGATTCTTTCTCTAGGCTGTTGGTCTTCACCCCCAGCCATCTTAACTGAGTCCTGTACTTTTTATAATGTCAACCTCAGCACACATTTGATGGTGTCAGAGTTAGAGAGACGTGCCAGCTGAAGACAGTAAGGTCAGACTTGTCTCAGTCCTTGCAAAAGCTTGTCACACATGTTAAACCAGAAGAGCAGGCTATGGGAGTAATTGCCTGAAACCACCTTAACTACCATCTAGCCTTGTTCAGAAAAAAAAGCAACTGAAATTCTACTCTCTCTGTCCTGCTGAGATCTGAAAATCTGTGAAGAAAAACCTGTGGTCAAGGTGTCAAAAGCCAGAAACAGTTCTGATACATCTTCTGTATTAGTTCACTGCAAAAGAGAGCCACTGACCAAAGGGATCAGCATGGTCTTTGAACTGAAGAGAGTTATAAACGAGATCAATTTGGGATCAGTGAAATCTTGAAATTGTAACTTTCTCAGTCTTTCTCCCTCTGGAAGAGGGAGAAAAAAATCAGAATTCCAGACTCAGAAATATTTCTGAAGTGTTAGGAAGACAGCAAAGTAGGTGCTTTAGTTTAAATATGCCAGTGCTTAATAGTAGCTATAGGAGTGACTGGCATAGTTTTTTTGTTTAAAAAGCTCATAACAATATAAGAGAAATAAGTATACCATGTCAGGACATAAATCCGATTTAAAATGGGGAGGAAGGTACACCAAATATTAACATTAAAAAAACCCCACAACCTCTTCCAGTACACACAGTGAGTTTTAGGTTGGGTTTTTTTTTCTTTTTTTCACATTACCATAGTCATCAATTAATGCCAGTAGTATTTAATTCAAAGGCCAGCAAGACAGGATTCAAGCAATTCTGGGGAAAATGATAAAGATAATGCTTTTCAAAGTTGTCTAATTTTTCAAATACATTTATTTTATCAATTCTGTATTTCATTATTTAAAGGTTATTCAAGCAAATGAACACTTTTGATGCTCAGTTTGGCTCCTCCTTCTGAAACTTTGGAAATATTTCTCCAGTGGCAGTATACAGTGGAAATAACTATGTGAAAAAAGTTCTACAGTAGCACTGTAAAACAACATATAAAAAATAATTTTGTTATTACAAAGCAATACAACATAGTTGTGACTAAGAAATGCAAAACATCAAACTTGTATTTAAAAAGAAACTGTATCCTCAAGAAGCAGTATATCTTGGTGTGCCAAACTATATGTGAAGGTATCTCTAAAAAGCACTTAAAGAGCGTTCCATCCATTGTTCGCTTGGTATCTCACAGGACTCAGTCCTGGATGGCAAAGAAATGAAGTTAAAAATAATGTGCAAAACAGAGTTCAGAGGAGCTTGACCACAAATTAATGATGTCGCTTAGTAAGTAGAGAGGTGTGCATACAAGAGAAAGCCCTGATTTGCCCATGCAGAGCTTAAAATCCCTCTAAGACATCTGTCTGCTTACCTATATCCTGCTCAGTTTGTAACCATTGCTCGAAGAGGTAATCAGTGGGAGTGCAAGAAACCTAAGACATTCTCGGTGCAGAGGAATATGGCTGGGGCTCTTCCCCATCGGGCTTGCCATGAGCTGGAAATCACATCTTCACTGGCCCCCACAGCTTTGTTGCCTTTCTGCTTAGTAGGACCCCAGTCTAAGAATAAGAAGAGGAGAGAATGGCTTGCTCTCCAGTGCTTTCCATCACTTTTCACACAGATCTCTTTAAATATTACGTGGGTACTTTAGATAGGGATCTTTAATATAAAAAGTAATGAATCCTAGTTTCTAGTGAGAACACTAAGGGTGAAAAAGAAATGAACTCAAGTCTTTAGACTTAAATATTTTGTCTGGGAGTTGTATTTTTTTGTAATACAAGGAAAGAAGAAATAAAAGACCCATTTAAACTTTTAGGACATAAAGCTTAAACAGAAACCTCAATAAGTTTAAATAAACTTCACTTTAAAAATCGTGAGTAAACATAAACAAAGCCAAAGCTATGGTTCACGTAAAAAGTACTTGAAATCTGCCTGCATACATACAATTGATTTCTTGTTCAAATGTTTAAACTCTGAAAAGTGTCATGTTTACGATTTTACTTGTCTGATACAACTGTAATGTGATGAAAACGTGACAAGAATATTCAGCAATGAAGCAAAAAATAGTGAGAATTTGTTTATATTGAAAAAGGGCTATGCTTATACATGTATCACGTATTTATTTAAATACTACACGTGTATCACATGACAAAGGTAGTATGAATTTCAAGAAGTCTGAGAAATGATTCTGTTAGTGTGATAGAGGAACTAGTGTAATTTGGTTTATTGCTTTTACTTTTTATGGCTGTAGGGATACCTGCCCTGTCTGTGTAGTACTCAACATGGCTTTTAGTGACACAATAAGTAATAAAATTAATGTCCCCCTCAGGACAGTGTTGCTCCATGCATTATGCAGAAGAGCACTTCAAGGCAGATCCACCTTTTCATTTTGACTATCTCTTTCTTATACGTTTGGACTTCACATCTCTGGTGGCATGTTAACTCCATCTGTAACTTCTAAATTGTCTTTGTGCAGCACCTGCATGTATGTGTGGGGCCACGTGCACAGTGATCGTATTGCTAATTCTGTAGGTAGTATGGCTTCTGTCATGGCAGTACCTATGCACCCTCACCATGGGTCCTGTCTGTACTGGATATTATACAGACACTGCCCTGATTTAGCCACTAGTCTGATATCATTGCTAATGCTCATGGAACTGTATGTATAGAAGGTAGGAACTGGATGGAAGATAAGAACATCATACATTTCCAGTCAAACTGAGGAATAAAGATGAATGACTTTTTAAGTACATCCTTTATTTTTTTCCTTTAAGAGGCAAAAATAAAAATACATGTATGTGCTTTGTCCTTTTGTGCCTGTTGCACATAGGTACTTCAGTTATAACGTTTTCTAGTAGTATAAGTGAGTAAATGGAAGCTTACTTTTTTTCACTTAGTTCTGTCAGCATGACTGTGCTTGATATTTTGTAAATTCAACATCAAACCACTAAGTGATTCTCCTGGATTAATAGCATGAATTTATGTTATGCTTTTACCACAGCACTTAGGGAAGAATTGATGTAAGAGGCCCAATGTTAAGGGGTCAAATAAATGAGATAAAACACAGTCTTCTGACAAATGTGGAATTATTTAGTGCACTTTTTTGCATAAGAAATATGCCAAAGGCTGTAATTTTTGGTGTTGACAAAATATATGAAATCTTAAATCCTTAATAGTGGGTTAGAATCATCCTACTAGCCAAAATCTTTGAAGCCAAACAAAAACCTTGGAAGTTGAAGCTACATCAAAACTTGACAGTTTTTTCCTAAGCATCTTAAAATAGTGAAACAGATTCTAAATAAACTAGGACAATTTTGTCAATATTAAGTGCTTTCAGCATAATCTCAAATTATTGTTGTTCCAGGTTACTTTAGTGATGGTATTTGATAAATATGTTATGTTTGCTGTGAAATTCTGTCTGTTCAGTTTGTTTATTAAGAATCAATGGCTGTGGGAGATCCTGTTACTCATATCTATGTTGAATTGTATTTAAAATTTATGTATTTATTTATTAGATGTATTTAAAAATATTTATTTAAAACATATTTATTTCACTTGCCCAGCATTTTCTGTGAACAGGTTTTTTTTTGACAATTTTTAAACATACAGAAAGAAAAACATCTTTCACAGGTTGGAAATCACTGCCACAAAATGACAAAAAATCGTCCCCAAATCTATAATTATTTTTGATAATGTTTAACATTATCATTGTAATGTTTAACATTAACATTGATAGCGTTAAACATTCAAGCCTCATGTTTTAACACTATCTACTGGTAAGGTACATTTTCAACTTCTTGTGTCATCCTTCCATCAAAGGACATGTTCATATTGTGTGTGTTGTACCAATTGTGGTATATATTTTTCCAAAACTAAGGGAACTGAATTTCCCCTATAATGAAATTATCAGATAATTTTATATTGTGATACTGACTCTGTTATGACTGTCTTTCATTTATGACAGGAATCATATACTGTGTGTTTATGCTGAAAGAGATGTCTGCCAGAACCTTTTCCTTCAAATGATTAGGTAATAGTAATTTTTTTCTTTCACATCTACTCTTACCCACTAGGCTCATGACATGTAGATATTAACATTTATTCTTTTTAGAAAAAGTCCCAGCATAAAATCTGAAGTTAGCACTTCACTCAGCAGAACTCCAATAGGCATATGTTATTCCTAAGAAGCAGGCAGCAGGGAATCATCTTGTGTAGTCTGTTAACTTGCTTATGGCATCGCGTCATACACTTGAAACTTGCATTAATGCAAGGTCTTTAAAATATGGAGAAAGCATAATAATAAAGTTTTTCCTCTTCAAGCTTATCATTAAGCCACTGAGGCCATTTGTGCTTTCAGTTCAAATTTCAGCACAGACAGAAAAGTAGGGCTGTCTTCAAAGCTGTTGAAATAGCACCTTCTTGGGTTTTTAACTCTTCTTGGCATAATTAAAAATTGTTCAAGTGCTGAATGATACGTTTCCCTCTCCCTGTTTGTCAGACATGGTTCCTGGCTTACTTTGTCCCATTGCACTCTGAAATTCACATTGACACGGTAAGCAAGGCTGGCAATCAGTTGAAGTATCTGAAAGCATTAAACAGCTTTAGATTCGTTTTCAGTTCAGGTGGGACAAAACCTTTCTGTACTTTCTCCAGAATTAGCCCTCATCCTTGGGCCCTGTGCTCATTAGCATTGCTGATATTGGAACCCAATGGATATATTTATTCAGATCTGGGATTATCCTTTATTCATGTTATGCCTTCTCGTGTACTGTCATGTCAATAAATTACAATCCTATCTTACAGTATAATATTTCTGTCTTTCATGGGAGAAATTAATCTTTCATTAACAGCACCTTTCCACAATGCTTTTTGTTCCGGCCAGGATTGCACTAATATTTCTATGACATTTACACTAGCTGCCTTCAGGTCTGTATCAGTAATTTTAACACCTCCATTCCGTTGCCTTTGCCTTTCAGCAGTTCAGTTACTTCCTTTAGGGACCAGTGGATCTGGCCTTCTTTTAGACTATGCAGGCTCAACTGACATGTTCCTTTCATTATCTGTGTTGATTGCATATTTACTGTTCTCATCAACATTAATGTTTTCATTCCCCTTATGGTACTTTCAAATTTCCTTTGATAATCATTCTTCTACTGTTGTATTCTTACCTACCCATTTTCCTCTGCCTGTAAACTGCAGCCCTGTACAGACCGTCGTCTGCTTCTAGAGCTTCATCTGTTTTTCTTTTTTCCACCTGCACTGAATAGCCAAGCTGATGCAAATGAGGCAAATCTCCTTCTAATTTCCCCCTATATTTCTTAATTTAAAACTCATCTCATCAACCATGCTAGCATTCATCTCAGCTTCATTCACACTTCTCTGGGGTCCGTCCATAGAGCAGATACCCATTCGATCACTCGTAGTCATTCTAATGTTTTCCAACCAATGCTACGGTTTTCCCACAGCACTAATTCTTGATCTTCATTATTTTGCTGTACCTTTTCCTTCCTTTGAGAAAAATGACAAGAATTTCAATGAAAATTGGCCAAGATTCCTTTCCTCTGAGATCTGCAGAGGCATCATCCATAGTCCCTTTCATGTGCGTTTTCTGTTGTCAGCTTTACTGACAGGACGGATGGTCAGTGGGTTCTTCCTGACTCCTGTGAGGGTGTTTTTCACACTCCCATCCTCCTCTCATGGCCTTGTTTTTGTCAGACAACACACCTGTCTTTCTTCTAGATGTGTTATAATGACAGACCCACTTACTCCTCCTGGTAAGAGCAAGGCAAACTAAATTAGGCAAACCAGAAAACTGTTTTTTTTACCTTAATTTTTTAACAAACCTTCTCATCTTTTTGTAATATTATTCATCTTAACTTCCTAAAACTCAGGGGCTCATTCTTGTTTCCCCACACACGCCTTGTCCTTTCCAGTTCTATTTCCAAGGCAGGGATTTGGGCAGGAATGCGATAAAATATGTCCTGTCTGGTAAATCTTAGAAATTAAATGTTTTTATTTGTTTTCAAGAGAAGAAAAGAAAAGGGAGGATTTCATTCATGATAGGGGCATTTTTTTGAATCAGGTTCATTCTGTAGACCCAGTATGCTCCTGAACCCTTGCCATATTTAAGCCATAGTCTTCATTAGGAGCCACAGAAAGTCTTTGTAGGGAATGGGTTGTTTTCCAAAGCAATAACTGAAGAGTTAAAAAGGATATAAAATCCACATCTTTATCAGATTTATGAAGAGCTTTGTATGCCACTACAACTGCAGTAGCAGCTGATTGATTAAGACCACCTTATTTGAAGTTAAATATTTTTCTATTTACAGACCTTATTTTATTTTTTATTTTTTATTTTGATTTGATTTGATAATTTATTCTACTTTATTTATTTTTATTTCTTCCACACTCAATAGCTGAACACACAGTAAACATGTCTTCTGTAGCTAATTCTCCAGTATGGCAAACTGCAGAAGGACAAGACCTTTCTTTTGGCACTTACCAAACGTACAAGTAATACTAAGTTTAGTGGGAAACAAGCTTATATATCTTAGCATTTTGGTAAAACCACACCCACAGGGAAACTGGGATCATTGTGTGAAGTGCTTTTAAACTCAATACAAGCCCAAAGATGTTTCCTTTATCAATCAAAAAAATTTAAAACAGAATATTTTTTGCAGTGTTAGGCAGACAGTGGAAAAATGTGAAGCAAGGCTATTATTTATACCCCAGCATTGATGTTGGTGAAATTTTGGGAAGTGACATTTCTTCTCTGATGCTTTTTGTTACAGATGGTGTTTAAGTGTCTGATTACATAAAAATTGTTCAGTTGCTGGTGTTTTTTCTGTTTTGACAGAAAGAAGTCTCTGCTTTTTCAGGTTTTTTTTCCATTCTTTTAACGTAGTTATTCATGGAACTTGCCTGGAACTACAACTTGGAGTTGTTGCATAGAACTTACAGCTACAGCACCTAACAATTTCAAGACCCAGAAGACGCCACATAGTGTGTGCAGTATATGACATAATTCAGTATGTTGGTAGCTGAAGATATTCTAAACTTCATGTATTAAAAAAAATCTAGCACTTGATGACCCATTTGAGGTGCTGATTTAGAGAGGGAACCACAGCTAATGTAGTATGAGTGTGTGAAGAGATAGCAGAGGAAGATTTCAAAGTGGCTGCCCAAGTTAAGTGAAACAAACTGCAGGAATAGTGCCCCCTGATTCCCAATTGTCAGGAAAACTTTATTCCTTTAAGGTACAGAGAATTTCTGCCATTTCATGCTTGGAATATTGCTTTGGGCTTGTTCTTCTGAAGTGTAATTTTTTTTTTTTCATTTTTATCTGGTTGGCTAGGCAGAAAGTGCAAAAATCCAATTTTCAATGGATAAGAGTTATGCTGTACAAGTGGAAAGTTATACCTGCTTCATTAGAAGAGCAAAGACCAAGTTTTTATCTGTATCCTTTGGGAGAGAAAGTGACAAAGGGAGTGTTCCTTGTCCTTGTTTAGGGTCCTGTTCTTGTTCAGGCTCCATCTGTAGTCTGCGGAGAGGGGTGTCATTCCGGATGGAGGAAATGACCACCTCTGTCAATGTCCCTGTCTCCCTTCAATAATGCTTAAGCTTCTAAACAGCCACACTTTGGGGAGACGAATCCCAGACTTGGTGCCTGACTTAGTGACTGCCCCTAAACCCCCATATCTGCTCTGGAGCATGATAGTGCTGTGTTTTCTGCTGTATGCTTTGAAACGACTTTTGGTGTCAAGATATTACTACAAATGTGTCAGAATCCTGAGCTGAGGATGAATTCAACTTAACATAAACATTTCAAGGAGAAGGAGCCAAAGAAATGTCATTAGATGTACATACAGATGAGGGATTTTTTACCTGAACATCAAGCAAGCACACAGTAGAGACATTTATTTGTATTTATTTACCTCCTCCACGTTATCAACAAAGCAACAAACCTAAGAATTGGCAAGACTCCCCATAAGGAGTGAATACTGCCTGCTTAGAGAAGGTACCAGATCACGAAGCTGGGATCTTCTGTAAGATGTTGGTGAGAAAACTGCTGGAATATATATGCACTCCTTATCCACCAACAGGTATCATTAAGAGGGTGGACAGATAGAACTGAACGGGAAAAAGCAAAAGCTACAAATGTATAGTTTGGCTAATTAATGAGTAGTGGCAATATGACAGCCACCTAGAGAAACAGGAATGATGTGAATACCTGGGAGGTAGCAAAAATGTGGTTAAATTCTTTGCATTGATTAGGGTAAGACTGTCTTGGTACTGTGTGTAAAATGTGCCAGAGGGAATGTGACTGGGTGTAATGGGATATAATTTAGTAAAGAGACAGTTTAGATCAATAACAAGACAACTATCTGACATTGAGATCTATACAATTGCAGAAGAGCTTTCTTAAAGAAATTTTAAAAGCTCGATCCTTTAAGACATTTAAAATTAGAGTAGGAAACATCAGGGAAAAAATCTATTTTGACAGGAGATGTCTCTTTCTCTCACTTTCTTTTCTAAAGCACCCACAAGTATTGCTGTAATACTTGGGTGCTTCAGGATGGACTAACGGGACTCTTATCTGTAACTAGAATGATTTTACGATATTTTCAGTCCTCTGAGTAGCCTGACTACTTTTGTGATATGGCCCCTTGATAATGGTTTTTCTCCATCTGGATAGACACTTCCTAAGTGAACCCTATCTTGGGAACTACAACAGTATGTTTTCATAATTTTATATCAATGTATTTTCTTGATAAAATTTATAATTTATGTGTTGCTTTAATTTCTTGCCAGATTCATTTTTGTAGGCATGTCAGTTTTGCGCTTACAAGCACTGTCAAAAAGAGTCATCTTCTTTTATTTTCTTTTTACTTTTTTTCTTTTTACACATAGGGGTCTAGTACATGTAAGTTAGTAATGTTTAAATGTCAGAGCGAACTACCACTGCCTGAAAGGCAATCATTTACAATAGTCCTATCTTAGGAAGAACTGAAGCATTCAGAGTTATGGAGAAGTATGAGGAGGGACAACTTTTGCTTATTTCCACCAGGTTTGAGAAAATGAATAATTAATGAATGAGTTTGTCTGGTATTACTGTGTTTTCATGCACCTCGGGCAACTTGCCTTGCTTTGGAGATACTGACAATTGAAAATAAATCCCCAGGTAGTTCTCATCTCCAGATGACATGAAGAAAACCAGAAGCAGACATTAGGAGAACTTGAATGCGAGAGGATGGATGATACGGAGGGAAGGCAATGGCAGCACGAAGCGAGGGGCTTGGGAGAGGCATAATGAAGGTTCTGGGGAAATTCCCTCTTGTATTAATGATATATGCACACAACTCAAACTGCTGCTTAATCAAAGGATGTTTTTAATAGAAATGAAAATATGGTAGTTTTTTGACTTCTGTAAACACTGGAAACTTCCAAAGTACCAGGTTTAAACTCAGGTTGGGCCATTCCATCTTGGAAAACAAGGGCTGCATCCACCCCGGGAACAGCTTGACTGCTCTGAGCTTTAGCAGGAAACAGCCTGCCTTTCTCCTGGCCCTTGGGTCTCACACCTCAGCAGTCCACTCGCTCTCGAGCCACGCTCGCAGCCATCCTCTTGTTGTTTTCATGTTCAGCAACTTTTCCTTCCAGCCACTCTTGCTCCTTGGCCAGGTGGTTATCCCAGTAAATTGTGCCTCTGCCTCCCTTCCTTTGGTTCAGTCCCTGTCCAGCCTCTCCGTCCAGTCCCTTCAGCCTGTTGAAAGGGAGATAGCAGTCCTATTCTCCATTTCAAAAATACATAATGCCATTTCTTCCTTGTCATTTAAATCCTACCCAGATGATCAGAATATTGCAAGAATTCTTTATACAGTAGTGAACCAGTATACTTTTTCAAATACTCTTAGGAAGATTAGATTTTAATATGGTGACTTTTATTAAAGCTCTGAAGAAAGGCGGAGAGAGGTCACCAGTTTGTGTACTGATTATAAAACATGTCGTTTAGAAAAATACAGATTGACAAAAGTCAGTTTATACATTTCACTTTCTGCCGTTGTTAAACAATCTTGAATTTGCTGCTTTTTTTTTTTTCCTTATCTTTTTTCCTTTTTTTTTTTCCCCCGGAAATGATTGATTTAAATTCTTTCTTCTCTTTGTTTCCTAGCTTTCACAGTCTTTCTTCTGGCATAAGCTTCATCTAGCTTACTGCTACCTAAAGAGTAGAAGGAGAACCCATCTGTAATTTCTGAGTCTTAACCTTGAGTCCTAATACTGTTCTGCCTCGTCTGTGCAGCATTATTTCTAATGTTGCAATAATCTCACTATGGTTAGGTAATCAAAGAAATAGAGTATACTTGACATACTATGTTATTATTTTCTGCTGTAACACTACCATAGCTTCTGATTCACTCCTGCTTGTAGAATCCAATTGTCCATTACTTATTCTATTTTCTGTGCTCATCTGAAGTTCTTAATATTTTAAGTATGTTCATGTGTATCTTCCTGGACTTAAGATATATAATTTCCTACTGTACGTTTTCTGTGTTTCATTTCTTTGGCTTAGGTTCTGTGTTCTGTCTTCCTTCATTAAGCTCTCTGCTGTGGGTGCCTGGTAGCTTGGTTTGGATCTGAATGTATTTCTGTTTCAGTAATAAAATATTTCTTATTTTGATGTTACTAAAGTTTACTGCAGATATTTTCCATGGAATGGTTAATATGCTGGCCTCCTTGGTCTAAAGATTTAATTCCATCGTAGAATAGGATGTTTAGAGAAAATCGGGATTTCCTGATTCCCAGCCATTTTAACTTTGACACTATTAAAGCAGAGTGTGGTTTATCTAGCATTAATAAGATGTGTTTGGTTTTCCGTTGATAATAAATTATTGATCAAATTAGAAGCACAAATTGAAGAAAGAAGTTGAAACTTTATGACCCTTAATTAAAGCTCAGCAAATATTGATATTATAATTAGAGATGAACAGATTTCCAACTCATGTTAATGCACGTCAGGCCCTGGGTTTCCATGTTTGCTTTATAAGCTTTTGCAAAGCTGTGTCTAAGAGTACTTTGTTAGCTCACAATTTTATCTTTGTTTAAAAGCCATGGATTTACTAACCCATGGAGATGACCTTTTGTTCTCCTATTCTTTTGTCTGTGAAATCTAAAGCATGTCTTAAGACAAAGTCCTGTTGGAAGGATTTACTGATACCTATCAATGAACAAAGCTCTGATCAGTTATTCCAGTTCAGATCTTGTCCATAGTGTGCTGTCCAGCAGGCAGATTTTGTATTACACCTCTAAAAAAGAAGTACGACATGGAAAGTACAGCTGAGCATTTTTCTGCTTTCCTGTTTCTGCGATTCTTCCAAAGGAGAGCAAGGGCTGAGGAGCAGAAATTCTGTTGGAAAACTCACTTTTTTTTCCCTCTTACATAGAAAAACCTTTGCAGCTTCATGGTGAGAACAATGTATTTTTGTTATTTTTCAGTAATACAATGGGAAAGATTTTTTAAAGATAAAACAATCAATATATTGCAATGTTTCACTGTTTTAATCTATTCATGAAATTTAAGCCTATCCAAATTTAATCATAAGGGGCTCTTTTTTGTTGCTTGAGGGTTTTTTTTTTCTCGTTTTGTTGTGTTTCTAAAAAAGAAACTTTAGTATATTGCCACTATAACTGAGCATCACTAATGTTGGTTGTAAAACTTTTCACAGCGTTGTCAAGGTTGGAGAGGTCTATTGATTTTACAAGTTTCAGAGTCTGTTGTGCTAGCAAAAATGTTTAATAAACTTCATTTTTTTAATCCTTTTGAAACCATTTGCTTTAAAAGCTAAGCCTTTTCAAAGCTAAGGCTTTCGGAGGCGTGTACAATAATTTGCATCAACTCTTCAGTTGACTTCACTGTCAGCTTTTTAAATGCAAGGTACATGACCACTACACACAGTTTCCTGTGCTGTTTTCAGTGAATGGTTAATTCAGTCCCTAATAAACTAGCAAAACAGCTACTAATGTCTTTAAGGGCACTGTCATTTACATAAATACTTAGACGATAGCTGAGCCAGTACTGACATAGGTTTTTAAGAAAGAAAGAAACCAGAACAAAGAAACCAAGATCAAATTAGAAAATTAATGAAGGAAAGGACTATAATACAGGCAAATATATTTACATTTTGACAGAACATTTAATGGTGTTTTTCTCAAAAGCTTATTCTAAAAGAGCTCACTTCAGGCTGCCTCCTTCATTTAAACTTAGGAGTGTGGAAATACATTGTCGGTTGCTAATGAATTGAAGGGAAGTGTCCAGATGAGTGCCACAGGGCCTTGCGTTGGGTTTATTTTTACCTGCTCTCTGTGTTGACTCTTTGAAAACAGGGATATGATACACCAGGGCCTGCTGAGAGAGCAGAAGTCATATTGCAGTGCAGTGCTTACTGCGTTAGCGAGCGGCTCCCCTGCCCTGCTCTGGAGCCGGAGAAGGGAGTGCATGCTGCGCTGCATCCAGGTGGTCCAGCGGACACTGGGGACTCCTGGCTGGCACAGAGCTGCCATCTCCCTGGCGAGCCGTGACGGGAAAAGAAAGGAAACCAGAGCACTTCAGGCTATGGCAGAGCAGTGCTGGGTATGAAGGTGAGTAACAGGCTGAAGGCATGAACCTTAGGGCAGGCTTTGGGGGACAGGCGGGTCAGGGGCACCCTGAGCGTTGGGTACTAAGACCAGGGAGCTCTGCAGGGAGAGGGCTGTTGCTGACAGCAGTGGAAGGAGGATGCTGGTGGTCCTTTCCAGAGCCTACGATTAGGCTCCCTGCTAGTGGAACAGAGTAGGAAGGAGCTCTCCTGAGTGCACAGCCTGTAAATGGGCCTGAGCTTAATGGCACAATAAATAAGCTAAGGCAGATGCTTTGTACTGGCAGATTACCATGGGAAAATAACATGTATTACCTGACTCTCAGTGCTTATAAAAAGTTAGTAATCAACCTGGCCCTCAGGGTATGGTTTGCAGTCCGATTGTTGCCAGCTGGTGGGTGTCCAGAATGCAGGAATTGCACTTAGAGGCAGATCTATAGCTTAATTGGCCTTTGAACAGGGAAACGAGGGATCAGAAGAAGAAACTGGGTATTAGAAAAAGAATGCTAGTTGGATATGAATGTCTGGTAACTAGTACTGTAAATGCTGGTAGGAATTACATTAATAATCACTTCCTATTTTCCTGCTTTACTTGCTATTATCTCACATTTAAGTCTGAGACAATTGGTGTTGATTACCAGGGAAGAGGTCAATGTAGGTGAAACATACTTCAAGTCCTATTCAAGATCTATGTAAAGTCTCCCAGGCCTTCCCCACAAAACTTCAGGTCAGCACCTGGGAGGAGTAAATGATAAATTCAGACTTTAAAGCAGAGGTGCCATATCACGGAATCACGGAATTTTCAGAGTTGGAAGGGACCTCTAGAGATCATCTAGTCCAACTTCCCTGCTGACGCAGGAATGCCTACAACACATTACTCAGGACTGCATCCAGACGGGTCTTGAAAATCTCCAGAGAAGGGGACTACACAACCTCCCTGGGCAGTCTGTTCCACTGCTCTGTCACCATCACCGTGAAGAAGTTTTTTCTTGTGTTTGAATGGAACTTCCTGTGTTCCAGCTTGTGCCCGTTGCCCCTCGTCCTGTCACTGGGAGCCACTGAAAAGAGTCTGGCTCCATCCTCCTTCAACCCACCCTTTAGATACTTCTAAGCAAGAGCAAGGTCTCCCCTCAGCCTTCTCTTCTCCAGGCTAAAGACTCCCAGCTCTCTCAGCCTTTCCTCATAAGGGAGATGCTCCAATCCCTCTGTACATATGCAGCTGAATAAACAGCTGAGCTCCTTTTCTATGTGTTGTGATCTAGCCTGCAATTGAAAAGTGTTAGGAAGTAGAGAGAGGCCATTTCAGAGAGAATTTTTATAGTCCTATGAAAATGAAACAGATATCTGTTACTTCTTCTCTGAGTACTTGTAAAATCAAACAGGATTAAAAATCCCTGGAATATTTATTGATATACATGATGGCTGGAACCCGTAGTATGGACAAGATTAGATCATTTTATAGGTGCCATTCCTTTCCTTTCGCCCATCCAAAAGGAGCAAGACTGGAAACATGGAACTTCAGAGAGCTGGAGAACAGAATACACAGAGGGAAGCCAGGATTTCCAGAAAGCTATCTTTTCCTAAGTGGATTCAAGTTTAAAGTTTTACAAGCTTGAATGCAATAAGAGATTATTTTCTAAAAAATTATTTCTCTTGCAGTCTATCGCTCTGTAATTCTTGGCTGTTATTCAAAGAGCCAGCAGCTGTGTGTTGTGTACAAAGACTTTATAATTGCACTGGTTTGCTGATAAAGCTTCAGTTCTTTTTTAGCAAAGCTGGACCTGCGATTAGTTCTGAAAAACTGTACTTAACTACATTGACCATATTTTACTACGGATAGACAATGCAGAATGTCGGCTAGAGCAAAAGCTGGAACTGAGATGACAACAACTGCCCTATGGCAATGCCATAGAAAGACTGTGCTGTTGGGTTTTTAAAATTTATTTGAAAGCACATAAAAATTATGACCACAAACAACAAATATAATTGAATTGATTGTGTATAATATAAACTTTTTACTTGTGACATTCATCATATATTTCTGAAATAGATTAGTAGAAATACAGTCCTGAAAAATCTTCAAGTGAGAAGTGAAAGGCAAAAACATGATGCAAAAAGTGCTATTGTGTTCATTGCAAGGCGTCATTGATGTAGGTATCTGCTAGCTGAGCTCATCCTCCTGGGTTGTTTGTTTAGTTAGTGGAAAGGCAGAACAATTTAATGGTCTAAATCCACCTAATTTGTTTAACAGCTACATGAAATTAATTTCATCTTAGATAACATGATTATATTTACTAGGTCTTTGATGACTACAAAGGATCCCTTGGGGTGACAGGGTGGGATAGATATCTGGATTGTACGAATCTACTCTTGGTTCGATGCCTTCCACCCCAGTCCTTTCAGTCTTCTTTTTTTTCTGTCTCTTTTTTTTTTTTTTAATAAAAAATCACTTTAATCCTTCTCTAATCTACCTGTCACAGTTCTGTAAGCCTAGGCTACAAGGAACCTGGTTCTTCACTGACCCTCTGCACTTTAGATATTATTTATAGAATTTCTTCAAAGCCAACATGAAGTGCTGCTACTGTTCATACTTGGGCACAGTCTTACTGTCTAAATTTGAGCAAGATTTGCCTGGGGATCTCTGAAAGCTGGCTTAGAGAGCTGTAAGATATTATTTGAGCTTTTTATCTAGTATGTCTATTCAGAAGGTACACATATGAAACTTCAATACAGAATGCCTGACGTTTGCAGGATAATTTTTCCCCCCAAGCAGATAATCTGCTGTTTGAGTTCAAGCCTTCTGGATAGCTTAGGACTTGTGTCACGACACTTAACCAAGGAATCTTATTTTTTCTTTTTGCATTACTTTTGAGTTCTCTATTAATTTGTTTTTCACAACTGCTTTTCTGTTACTATAACTTATTCTAAGGAGGGGAACGTAGCTGCCTGACAATCTCAGAAAAACCTTCCTTTGAGAATTAGCTTAATGAAATGAAAGGGGACAAAGTCACACTTTTCTATCATTTTGTAGTAAGAAAATACATTATGGAACATTACTGTATACAGTGTATTAATTTCTAGTCTTGTCTTGAAATTTTCTTATAGGTCAGTTGTTTTATATATGACAATTCCCGTGCAACATAAAAACACTTAATATAGTGATTTTTGAGTGTTTTCCCTGGAAGATTGTCTTGCTTTTGAATTCGCAATTATAATTTGCATGTGTTTTTCCATTTATTGGACAAACAGTCTGCTTTGTCATGCTGATAAACTTTAAAAAATTTGCATCTCCATGAAACTCCAGACAGTAATTTTCTTTTGCTTTCAGGGTCAGAATACATTTTAAAATAGTGATGTTTAATATAAATCGCACACTGTGATGAAGGTAAAACAGATTTCAGTCAACCTGATTTACCTCACATCTGTAACTAAAAACTTGCTGTTAAAGTGCAAAGAGACACAGGCACGTAAAAGTGGAATACATAGGCAGAGGGTCATGCATCATTCAATGAAATCATCCGATTTTGAGTCCTAGTGTTTGTGGATAAGGGTGTAGGTTCCTGATCATACATTTCCTGGAAAAGCCAGCAAACTCAAACTTGAATACGTTAAGAACTACCTCACGTGGTCCCCAGTTCTCAGGGTCGGTGATAAAGCCCGAGAGTTTTCACTAGGGCTATACACTTGTCATGAATATTGTCATACTGAAACTTCTCATTTTTCCCCCAACGTGTGTCCTCTGGAATTTAGTAAAGCCCCAGCCCCTGGCCTGCTGCACAGGTACATTGAGACTTCTACAGGGATGGTTCCCAGTGCTCTGAATAAGGACAGTCCAAATGGCCCTTTTTGTGTTTTCTGTGTTTTATGGTACAATGCGAAGGTTAGGATTAAAAGGTAGACATTTGTTTGCAGCTGCAATTGCACAGTTGCATGATACATGTCCTAACAGTTTCCTGTATTAAATTTTGTGAAACAATATATCCGTTTAGTGTGTCGCAATTTTAGGTAGAAGGCTTTAGTGTTGTCATTTTAGTGTGCTTATATTTGGGGGTCTGCACACATATATGTGCAAAATTAGTTAAATATACTTTTAAAAATCTTTAAAAGGCTTATTAGTTTCCCCATTTTAAAAGTGTATTATAATACATCTTTGTGAGTCCTTGAATACCAGGTTTCAGCCAAAGGCAAGATCGTACAGTTAAGTTATAATATACTGAAAAGGGAGCTTGGAATGGAAACGCATATGCATGCTTATCAGTTGTGGCCAGAAGATGCACGCACAATTAATTATTCACAAACCAAGAAAAAAAAAAAGTCACTGACTAAATGACACCTAATCTATCTAATTGAGCCCTGTTGCATATTGCTGGCTGAGCTGGTCACTCGTTAAACTGGCCATATTTTTCCTTGGGTGGTAAATTGTACAGATCCCCTTGGCTTAGTGCTTCAAAAAATATGTCTGGAAGAGTTAGCTTGTGATAAGCACACTCTAGATCAATCTAGATAAGGGAAATTAATCCTGGATGTTTTAAATATGTTTGGAAGTTAATTATGAAAATTGAACATCTAACGTTTGTAACTTTTAATTCAAAGGCCAGTGAAACATACAATTTGAAAATTATTCTTCTTTAAGTAGTAATTGCTATAAATTCAGTTCAATATCTTACATTATTTGTATTTAAAATAATTTACCTAAATCCCAGGCCATATTTTACATGTAATGTAATGAATGACATATTGCAAGTGTCCACTCAAACAACCTAAGCATACAAAATGCTAGATAAACATATCTGTGTAAGAATTGTAAGTCCACTCCCCAGGTTGAGCCAGGATAAGAGAAGTGATGACTGAGTCCCTTTTCTTGAGATGCCTTTCCCAACAGGCAGAATTCTATTCCTTCACATCCCTCCTTCTCCTTCCCTCTGTCCTTGTCCTTCTCTTTCCTGTCTTCCCCCATTCCTCCATCCCCAGCATCACAGCGGATGATACAGATGTACAACTCTAAACTATATTTCTCCTGGCTATGAAGTATGGAAACGCATAGACTCTGCAAAAGGCATGACTCCAGGAGTAACATTTCTGCTTGCTGTGTTTCCTCCCAAGTAACGTCCACACTGAACTCCCAGCCCTGAAGAAAGGGGCTAGTTCTACAGATGTGGCATTGACCTTCTCGACCTACAGTGGACAGACCACTCTAAACTAATAGCTATTATAGTTTCTAGTGCTGCATACTAAGCACATACAGAGGTATTTCCTAATGGCTATGCTGCCACAAGAGTCCTTCTAGTAAGAGTGTGCCTAATTAAGTCATATATCATGATGAAATGATGCAGGGGAGATACTTGTTTCTGGGGAAGATACAGCATTTTTCCTCAAAAGAGTCTGTGTGGTTACATGTCTGAGCATGTGTGGTAGGTGTGTGATGGGTAAAGAAATCTAGTTGTATACTACATTCTGTGTTACCAGCTCTCGCAATATTGTATATCAATACTCAGTGTTTCTCCTAGAGCCCTAGCTATGAAATCAGGTTATTTTCTGAAAAGCCAAACTTCCCTAGAAAATAAATAACCATTGCTATAGTGGAAAAATCTTGGAAGGAAGAATTGTAAGCTCTTTTTTGAGAAGATAAAGGATAGAGTTGATTATTATCTTTAAATCTCATGATTTTTAGGCCTATTTTTTAGGAGCTTGGGGGGGAATTGATAATATTTTTTAACAGTGGGGATTGTCAATGTTGCAGTCCCTTGATTCTTGAGGATCTCTTGAGGTCTGTAGAGAGATAATATTGTATTACTTCTGCAGAAGCTGCATAGGTTTTTTAAGCTCTGCGTCATAATCCATGTTGATGTCTGAGGTTTAGTGATATATATTGCTGTGTTGTTGTACAAGATTTATTGGTAGCTACTATGTGAAGCCCACTTTAGCCTTGTCTAATATATAGTACAAAATACAGTTACTTCAAATGGCGCAAATGAACTTTTATGCAGATGGTCTGGGAGTATTCAGCATTATTATTTGGGGGTTTTATTAATCACCTACTAATAATACGGCATAAATGAGTAACAGTATTTTCTAAAATAACAACACTTTTTCAAGAAAACTAATCTTTTGTCACTTGTGGTTTTAATAATGAGATTTTTCACTGAGATTATTGTTCCATCGGCTACATAGAAATAAGAAAGAAAGTTTAGTGTTCTTCCTTTCGACTACTGGTAATCCTTTATATAGTTTTCTGGCTGTATTGGTAAAAGAAAAAATACTTTCTAATAAAGGTATAATGCACAGGAATAAATGGTCTGACTAGTTTTGACAGTTCAGATGTCACAGAAGAGCCTACTTTGCTGTGTGGAATAGTTGAACACTGGTTGTGAAATGTACACGTCATGTCTTTACACTGACATAAAAATAGCTGTTGAAGTCAACTTACTTATACCTTAGAAAGAGATGAAACTCTGAGCAGTATCATGTTTTATGATGAAATTGCCAGTACCAGTGATAATCTTAGGGGCAAATTAGGTGTCAATTAGCTAGTAACTGGGTAGAATTGCTAATTTCTGTCCTGGTTTGAGGTAGGACAGAACCAATTTTCTTTTCAGTAATTTCTTAGCTGTGCTAACAAGTCTTAGATGTACTTTGGTTACCCAGAGAAGGAGCAGTTGGGACTAGGGTGGCAGCAAAGAGGCTGTTGAGTGGAATTTCCCACCCAAAATGTTTCAACTTAAAATAATAGAGCCTTTAACCAGCATAAAACTAACATTATACATCAGTCTCACCAAAAAGTCTGCTGCGCGGCCTAGCAGCTTTTTAAGGCTGAATGTCGTATGCTTGTATTATAACTAAATATGTGTCTCTTTACAACCTGTACACGGATAGTCAGTAGTGGTGCACTGCTTAGCTCCTGGTATAATGTTGTATTTCAATATCCCGGTTTGAGTCAACTTTCTAAATAAGAATTCCTGGATGTATTCTGATGACTTTATTTGGACTTCCTATGTTATTTCTCCCAAGGTGGAAGGGAAGTAAAACTTTCCTGGAGCAGCTGGGGAATTTTGTCTGGGGTCTTTAAGAGCAGTTTCCACAATCACCTCCTTTCTCCCCCATCCTCTGCAGGTTGAAACTGCCTGCCTGCCCTAAACTCAATCTGCACTGCCAGCTTTATGTTTGTGGGCTGAAAATTTTACTGCACTTCATTTTTCTTTCCTCACCCCCTTGACCCTCCACAGCTCTTTTGAGGGATTTATACCAACATCGTGGCTAGGTCTTGGGAGAGGCAGAGAAACTGGTTCTCCCTTTGACAGTGCTGTTTGTATCCTAAACAGTAGCCATTGCGGTGGCACAGGCATTCTTATGATTAGGTTGTTGTTCTGCTCACTCTGCGCTATGGACCTCTTGTAAAGACTAATATACCTCCCTAATCCCTTTTCACTCTGCTGCTGCTGCTGCTGAAGTCATATTTGTGTTTCTACAAAACCGGTGACTAACTTCCACGGACTCTGCCTGATTTCTGTGCTGCTGCTTCCTGGGCAAGGTTGTACAATCCCTAAAATATTGATTTTTCAAGGTTTGCACACCTTTCTAGAGAACAGGAGCTGAATGAAGATTGTATTGGACCTGGCTCTGAGTAATTCTTATAGCACTGCCAGATGTCAGCATATTAATTTTCCTGTCCAGGTAGATTTTAACTCATGCAAGTCAGCTGTATGTTTTGAAAATTATTCCAAGCTTATTTTTATTATCTGGTCTACTGGCTATTTGAACGTCTATAACTCGTGTGCATTTCTGTAGCTTCTTGAATCCCTTTGTCCCTGATCCTTTCGTGAACCAGCAAAAACGTGCACCAGTGTGGGCCAAATCCTGCCCAGGTGAGCACCGAATGTATATAAACTAGCTTTGAGCAAGCTTCAGTCATTAAGATTCTACCCCAGTACCTAATGATCATCTACACGATATGTAAATCACAGTAAAAATAGGGGCTGGTATTTAAAAGGTCAGACACGCAAGTGTGCATGCAAAGATATATGTGAATTTGCTTTTGTAACTTAATGATATTTTGCTAAGGATCTGCTGCACAAATGATCAATTTGATAAATTAATGGTTGGTTGACTGCAATCATGGTCATTGTGTATGCAAAGTAAGTGTGTAAATATGCGTACATTTTCTGTCCATGCATTTTCTGCCAAATCTCATGGAAACCAGACAATTTTATTTCTCTCATATTCAGGTTTCTATTTCTGGTCTTGCAGCAGTTTCTCCCTTGTAATTCAAGACATTTATAAAGGAGGTTATAAAATTTTAAAGAGCATAAAAAAACTATTAGAATGGCATGAAATAGAATTAGAACAATTGATTGAAAAAGTTATTTTCTTATGTCTTCTACTTCACCATTAACAGCATTACTCATATTATCTGTTAAAAATGGACAAAGATTGTTACGCGTCTTTAAACAGTGGAAAAGATGTTTTGAATCTTACTTATTTTTACTTTCAAGAAGTTAAGGTCTGACTACAGATCAGTGTGTAGTTTTCACTGAACTAGCTTTCCTCCTTTGTAGAATGTGGGTAAGTGAATAAAAGCAGGCTCTAAGAGATGAGCAAACAAAGTTTAATATTTTGTAGGTTGTAATAGGATTATTTTTATTTAAAAATCATGGTCAGGTAAAGTTGATGTCTCAGCAATGGCATTTCTGTTAGACTACAAGTGTTTCTTCTTTTTCCCATTCTATATTTCTTTATCAGTTGGATGTCATGTACATCAGATGTAGATTGTAGAAGAATTTTTAGAATAATATAAAAAGAGCTCTAGACATTGTATATGTTCTAATGTATTTTATTGAGAATGAATTGGATTTATATATTTGCTTAAATATTTTTTCCAGTACATGTTCCTGTAGGAATATGTCTAGACTTCTTGATGTATAGGAATTATTTGTACAGAACTTATGTGTGAATACATTTGCATATTGGCAAAGCACATTGGGTCATGCTATTCGGCATGATTTTTCATACAGTACAACTGTGAAAACTGAAGTCAGTAAGAAGCAAAGAGGATAAACTCCTTAATTTTTTCCTATGTCTGTATTTTTTTAAAAAGTCTGATTAGAAGTGGAGAGTGTTTTTTCAGTGACTAGAAAGTTTAAAGAAGCAAAAATTACGTAACGACCTAGATTGGTCTAAACATGAAGCAAGACACTTTGTTCACATCAAATGAAACCTTACAGGTTTACCCCTAAATAATTTTTGCAGGATGTAGCGTATTTTAGTTAAAAACCTTTAGAAATATGTGTTTTAATTCAACACAAACTAATTTTTTTCCCTGATTTCTTTTCTTTCACAAGTGAATGAGAAGAATGTTTTTTGCCAAGCTCTAACCTGATCCTCTCCTAGATGTTGCAGATAAACCAGACTAGAAAGCCCTCAACAACTGCTTAACCAAATTTTAGAACCTAAGTCTATTTTTCACCTTTTTGCCTTGCCAAGATGTGCCACTCTACATACTTGAATGCACCCTTTCTAGCTTTGTTAATTTTCACATAACAAAAGTGATCAAATCTAATTTGAGTCAATAAACATGTAAGAGTCAAATGCATGAAAACAGCGATGGTCCTCAGCATAAAAATTTGGACATTTTATGACAGAAATACCACATGAATCATAACCTTTTTATGCTTGTCCATCCAAAAAGTGTTATATAATAGTGTATATTCAGATGTAGAATTTAAATTGAACACGATTTATGTCAAAGAATCATAGAATATCTTGAGTTGGCAGGGACCCATTAAGGAGCATCTTGTCCAGCTCCCTGCTCCTCGCAGGACTGCCTAAAGCTATGAGCTGGTTTTGAGAACTATCAATTAATTCTAAGGTAAAAAAGGAAATAGAGACAATTAACTTTACACCTCTTGAGTTACTGAATTTCATCAGTCTACCTGAAACTATCCATTTTATTTTATTGGTAAATATGAATTCTTATATTCTTTGTATAACAGATGATGGAAAAGTTTGTATGATTTAAATCAAGTTCCACTGAGCTATCTGTATTCACAATTTTGATCAATAAAATTATGGATGTTCTTCTGTAAAAATTGTGGTTGTTCTTCTATAATTAACATACTTGTGTATGCATCTGTCTTGATCCACTTTGAACAACAAATCCCAGTGGATTGGTCCTCACAGATGGTCTTGTTGAGGGAAAACTGGGCCTTCAGGAAGTACCGCATGATCAGTGATTGGATGCCACTCCTTATGCATAAGCGTTCACAAAAAGGATGGAGCACGGTTGTGTTAAATGAAACAGGTAGTGGAGACATCAGTATTTGGATGCATTGATGATCAAGCTCATATACTGTGCGTGATTCACTGAGTATATTTTATACATATAATTAAATGCCACATATAAAGTTGGCCTATAACTTCAGCTTCCTTTTCCCATAGCTTCATAGCTTTTGTCTTGTGCTATTTTCAAATTTTCAGTACTCTTGTGAAAGGAATATTAGCCATTTGGCTGTTAAAGTTATGTTTAAAATTTTAAATTTAAGGTGTTATAATTTTTTGTTCATCGGATCTGAAAAATAATAATGCAATAATAAATATTGTCTTCATTGTCTGATGTATTTGGGAATGCCCTTATATGATATCCTTTGAAAGTAACTAAACACATATGTCAAGTGCTTTTTTAGTTTTGCATTGTGCTTCGGGTAGGTGAAACTAACTTATAACCTTTGGAGTAGAATGAGATTGCCAAAGAAAGTAGCCGGCTCTTTTTCAGATCTTGGTGTTCACTCATGACTGAAAATGAATCCACTGCTATAGTCAATTGCTTTATCAAGCTGCAAATCCTGTAATTACATACTCTAATCTAGATGTGGTTTTCCAGGATGCTTCCTTCTCTTGAATTTGTTTTTTGCTCCTCTGTTCAGATATGCTTCTGCTTTGTTTGCTTTGGAAGCTTTTAACATTGTCCACTGTCAGCACCTTGATTCTTCTGTCAAATCAGTTTTCATGAGCATCTTTACCTCTAAAGCATAGTTCCTCTTGCTGCTCATTCATCCAATACTTTTTTACTTACATCATGTATGTTAAATGCATAAATAAATGTAATATAGTCACTCATTCTTCGTTACTGTTTCTAGATCTTTCAAGCTATGTTTCTCACCTGCTCGGTATTCAGCAGTTTAACTGGTTGCAGACATAAATATTCAAGCGTATTTCCTCTCTATCTGCAGACCACTGAATGTATATAGCATTTTTCCTATGGTGGCCGTTCATAAGTTACCTACCAAATCTTTCAGTTAATTGAAAAGAAATATAAAGAGCGGTAGTCACAATTAAACCACTCTGAACACGTCCATCAAAGAAGAGCAAATATTATGATATTATAACTAAAATTCTGTCAAAATTTGTTATTATTGTAGAACGTATGAAAGAGTTGTTTTATCTTCACAAGGTAATAGTACAAACACTAGAGAATTATCTTTTCAGACTTAAGGAAAAGGATTTATCAGTTCATAAGCTGTGAAATGCTAAGTGTTCTTTCTTCAGTGTGAATGAGAAAGAAAAGCTGTCAACTGTCAGGGCTCAGTCTACCCTCTTTGCTTTCAAGTTTTACTGCCATGTGAAAAAATTATGCTTTCAGACCTTGGGTCTGAAAGCCAGCTGTAAAAGGACAGAGCAACCCTTTCACCTTGTGTTTCCGTTCCTCCAAGTCAAACTAGCTCAAAATGTCAGTGCCTCCAAAATAAGCCGTTCTGTTCCTGGTTCTTAAAAAGACATCCCATTCGAGGGATGATCAGTTCACCTGAATCCTGAAGATAAGACAATGTTTCAGGAATTTGAGATTTAGCATTTAAGATTTATATGAAAGCCAGCCTTAACAAGCCGCAGAAAATCAGCGACAATATTGGAAAATTATACACTAATCACATAGTTTTTATTAAGATATTTTAATTCCAGATTATATTAACCAAACTGTTAAAGACAGTTTTTTTCATATACTTTCTAGTCGTGACGTCAATGCTAGATTGAATTATGATTTTTTTGTGTATTTGAACTCTGTATTTTTTTCATTTTAAGTATTTGGTTTATTTTTTTTTTAGTGTCTCTTTTGTGTATATATTAGATTTTCCTGAGTATATAATAACTGAGCCTGAGATGATTTGATTGTCCTACTGCCCCCTTTGAAGGGTGGAAAATTTCCTGACAGAAAACTGCATTAACATGGAGTTAGGAATGTTTGCCTTACATATATAATATGCTAAATCTGCAAGCAGAATGATATTGTGTGATACTTGTGATGATCTGAAGATGTGAGGTATCTAACTTCAATGAGGGTTTTATGCAACGCTAATTTTGAAGCCCATCTGCACCTCAGCAAGAGAATACACTGCACTACAGCAGCCCATTGCACTGGGTCGGAGATGCTTTGCACTGCCAGAGGACCACAAAATAGCGCCAATGTATGTTGACCGTCTTTTTTTAATTTACAGTTGTGTTACTGTCTCTGAGCATCACCACTTTGCCAAAAGGGAGCTGACGGAGGAAACGCAGTTCCTGAGTCCAGGTACCTCAGTCCTCTAAGGGCTGTTCTTGCACTTTGCGATGTGCCGTTGTGCCGGCCAGGCTGGAGCGGGGGGAGCAGAGCCCTGCCGAGCCCTGCCCCTGCTGCCTCCTGGACCCCTGCAGCACAACACAAGCCTTCTTCAAACTGTTCATGTACTGCAACAGAGAGAGTGGTTGGAAGAACGTTTCTGGGGGAGAGGCATGAATAAGATTGTCTTTGACACCAGGTGGCCCTACTTAAACCACCTGAACTATTGACTTGAACTGCTGTGGTGTATCCGGTCTTGATATGGTCATTTTAATCACTTCATTTACTCAGGGTATAATTTCTTCATATATAGTCTCTAAAATTTCAACGAATACAAATATACAGTTATAACTGCATTGTTACAATAATTAGGGCTCTGCTGACACATGCTGGTTTTAATTGTATACGTTTCAATACATTATTGCTACACTGTTTAGATCTTTTTTACCTCCAGGTCTCTTTTCATGTCGCCTGTAGGAAGTTAGTAGCCTTGGCACCTTTACCACTGTGTCAAATTTAGTTGAACTTGATCTCTGAGTTCAAATCTGTTGCTAACAGGCAAAAAGTGATATTATATATGACAGTGTATGTTTGCCTTCAATAGGAAGCCAAACTAAAAATCTATATTGAAAATACATTCAGGTTCTAAAAAGAGGCACTCAGAGCAAGGGTACCATGGTACTAATGTTGGTGGGGAATCCACAGAAGGAGCTAGGTGTTTTCTTCAGTCATTCAAATCTGACCTTCTCTTAACGTAATAATCGGATGAAGAAAAGTGGATGCCTCACCAAAAGTGAATCTTTCAAAGGGATAATGTTATAAGAAAAGCCTTTTCAAATACAGTTCTGTATCATTTCTGATGATACCTTTCCATAGCTAACATTCTCAAATGTGTAGAAAGATTCTGAAATATGATTATATTTTCCTGCATTATTGTCTAATATCAATCTTTTAATTAAAATTTCCATATTTTGGGAAGAAAATCTATATATTTGACAATATATGTGTTTGTGATAATTTATTTTATTCTTTGGTGGATAATTTCCATGTATATTTTAGCAAAGCCCAAAACATCAACTGCATAGTCAAAGATCATGTATTTAGTTGCCGGTATTCAATAGATTGTTCTATTTTTGCTAAATCTTAAGTGAAAATGGGGAAACATAAAATGAAAAATGCTGCTTTCTTTTCACTTTTTGCCTTGCATGGATTTCACCCCCTTTGAAGAGGCCAAATCTTCCCCCGGGAGACTCGGAGAATAGCATGAGAAATGCTATTTATTAGCTGCAGCCTTCTGTCTTTTACATATGGTGTAAAAAAAAAAAATTGTATTTATAAGAGTTTTAGGAAAGACTTTAACTACAAATTAACCTATTAGCTGCAGAATGGATTTTTCTGTAAAACTATAAGTTACATTGAAATTGGTTTTATTTTGACAGGCATTTCTCCCCGTGTTAGACTGAATCCCCAACAACACAAACACTTGGCCCATGTTTGATTTCACATACATTAGTCCTATGTCTCTGAGATCATCTGTATGCATAAACTTAAGCATGGGTGAAATTGTTTGCACTTTTGGGTCTAAGTGATCTTTAAAAAATAGTCTAATTCTAAAATATTCCTGCATTTTGCTTTGCCTTTGATTGATATTGCGGTGAGTTCAAAGACTGCAAATAGGAAGCAGAGAAGGTGGTGTTGGGATTAAACTTTGCAGCTGCAGTACAAAGTTACAAACATTGGGTTTAGTCTTTGTTGTAAGTTTCTTTACTGTCATTGAAGGTTAAGTTTCCTGGAGGAAATTTTAAAGGAAATTAAGCCTGTGGCCAAGAAAAGGGATGATATGTTATTTCAGAACTTCTAGGATTGTTGGAGGACCTCTGGGGACACTGTGAAGCACTTTCTAGTGATTCCTATATCAGAAGGTAGCTACAGGAGGCTTCGACTTCTAGCAAAAGCTCTGTCAGCTCTAAGGAGCAGTGTCAGCTGTCCCTGACCAGAGCAGGTCTGGGGCTTTTGTTCCAGCTCTGCCTCCTCATTACGGAGGATGGAGCATGCTTGCAGCCGGTGCTGGGGAGCCACCGATATAGGAGCCATGACTTGAGCACAGCTACCAACACCCAGCTAACAGGTGCAGGAGTGTGTACAGGAGGATGCTGGAAACTGCTTGTGCTTAGTGGTGGTGATACACCTCAGGGCAGGGTCGCCAGCGTCCACAGGAGTGACTAGCCTGACACAGCAGGGGCCTTGACCCAGACTGAGCTCTGGAGGGAGGATGCGGCCCCACAGGTCTGGGGCGGCGGGGATGCCTGATCCCTAGAGCTGGGCTGGGGAGATGGGCTCCTTGCCTACAGGAGGCCTATGCTGTGGGAGGAGCCTGTGTTGCCAAGTATGGAGCTGCAGGAGGTCAGCAGCCTGTGTGGCCGTGGGGATGCTTGAAAGGAGATTGACTGGGTCTTCTATGAGATCCTGCAAGTTCAAAAGTTTTACCCCTCCCAGATGTACTGAAGGAGGTGTAGGCAGAGCCTGCGCTTATGTTGGCAAATGGAAACTCCTCTGATGGTGAAGGCTGGGAGCTTGTGACTTCTGGCGATGGAGGACAGTTCCTGTCTGCCTGTGGATCTGTGTCTACAGACCAGATTCAGTGCCCTGGTTGCAGATGAGGGGCTGGAGGCTGTATGGCATCAGGTGGAAGTGGCAAGGGATGGTTATGAGTGATTCCCTGATGCGCAGGATGGAGTTTCACATTGGCTGACTTGATCTGCTGTCTAGGGAAGTTTGCTGTTTGCTTGGAACTTGGATCCAGGATGTTGTGGAGAGACTGCAGAGGTTTGTCTGGCCTTTGGACTATCTTCCATGTTGGCACCAGTGACAATGCCAGAAGAGACCTGCAATGTATAAAAGCATGACTACATGATTCTGGGGGGATTTTCAAGGGCACGGGGGCCCAGGTGGTCTCTCCTTGATCCTGTTGGTGAGGGGCAAGGGATTCAGGAGATCTTGAAAGCTAACAGCTGGCTGCACAGCTGCTGTTGACAACAGATATTTGGAGCTTATGACCATGGAACCATCTTTGAGGACCAAGGACTGCTAGGAAGAGACAGGACTGGTAATCTTAGGTCATGGTCATTGGGGGACAATCAAAGGAAACTCAAAGAAAGTAAATGTCACTCATTCAAGACAGGTAACAAGGAGGATCTGGAACCTACAGAAGCCAGTCAGAATCACTTGACTTCTGGGAAGCTGATGAAGCAAATAATCCTGGAAACCATTTCCAAGCATATGAAAGAAAGGAAGGTGATTAGAAGTAGTGAGCATAGATTTATGAAGGGCAAATCATGCTTAACCAAGCTGATAGCCTTCTATGATGAGGTGACTGACTTGATGGATGAGGGAAGAGTAGTGGATGTTTTTTATCTTGACTTCAGCTAGACTTTTATCATCCTCATAGACAAGCTGATGAAGTACAGGCTAGATAAATGGACAGTGTTTCCATGTACTTATAGTTAGTTTGGGTAAATATGAGCCAGTAGAAACACTGTGATACCTTGACAATATTGAAATTGTATTTGTGGAACTTGCATTTTCAGTGATCATTCTGCACCATCTTGTATGGCTGGCTTTGCTTTACTGTTAGAAATTTCAGGAATACAAGTAGATCTTGTAGTATTTTAGTTTATTTCTTTTGGAGTGACCTATTTTCCAAGATGTTCCCTGCTCTAAGATGTGCCTGTGGAATATTGCTGAGTTTGGGCCTCATACAGGTTCAGGTATGGAGCAGATTTCTGCCGTTGCCTGAAGACACATACATGGTGACATGTGACAGCTTTGCCTACCTTATTTGTGCTCTGCATCCTAAGTTTTTCTGCTATGATGACACTAGCCTTGATATTTCTGACTGTATCCTATTAATATATGACTAGAAGAGACACGTCTTATCTCAATGGTCAGCTGGGGAAATGAGTATGCTTAACCATCCCACCCTGGTAAGAAAAAGACCAGGATTTATGGTTAGGTAAACATAGAGATCCTCAAGTTATCTGGAGACAGTTGATAGCCATATTCCAAGAAATGTGTTTTGTTTAGTCATAAAGGATTGCATTACATTCTCACTGCTGGACATACGGTGCCATTTTGGAAGTCTTTGAGTGTATCTCCAAGGAAGATAACAATTTTGACTTCTCTCCAAAGGTAAGGGAGTTTTTCATCATTATTAGCCTTTTATTGAAACTAGGGTGACATTAACATTAGTGATGCTTAAAACATTTATGGTTTTGATGTGATAAATTCAGCCAGTCTAAGTATTTCAGCACAGAAACTACTAATTCACACTCTAAACTCTACCATTAACTTGTCTTTCTGTTTCTTACCATTGAAAGTTGAAAACTACTGAGTTCTGTGGTTCTGTATTACAAAATACATTTTTTTTGGCCTGGAATTGCTCATTTAAACGAAGCCATTGTCAGCTGCAATAGGGAACTCTGCCTTTTGCAACATATTGACAGAGGCCAATAAAGATAAATTTTTTTGTTTGTCAGAAAACATGGATCTTGTCACTTAATTTGCCATGACCCTAGTTGCTTTTTTCTTACCTGCATTTGTTCCTTCAGGTAAGTGTTTTGGGCTGTTCACTGAATTCTTCAGAGAGAACATGAGAGTCTCAGGTGGCCTCATGGAATCTCTTGAAAGTAAGAACTGCGAGATCTCCAGCAATTCCCCTCTCAGTTGGGCTGGACAGAATTGTGATACCTGTTTTGATGGTGGTGCCTGCAGGGTTTTGGGTTTTCCTGAGGTTTCTCTTTCCCCTTTTGCTTTTTTTATCAGCTTCTAATTTGAAATCATAAAAAGTTTTGTTGTCAGAGACTGCAGTTTAAAATGTACTGTTATTTTACTTAACAATAAGAGTAAATCCAGGCTGTTTTCTCAAAAATATTCTCATGAGTTGAATGATTTTTAGCTGACTTGAGTCACTTGTCCTCTTATCAACATTTAAGTCTAGGTGTCTGAGAGTGTGCTAGATTTTCAAAACTAGGCTTTCTTTTGGATTCTGCTCCTTTCAGGGTCACAAATTATTTTATATTGATTTTTATTAGGTTTAATGAATCACTCCGGTGATTTGGTTCCTTGCGTTTTTAATATGACTAATCACAGAATGTTGTTTTGACAACACAGAGAGGTTGCCTGCTTGTGTTCCCGGGTCCACTTACTAGTTGGTAGATAATGATGGATAATTTCATCAGCAGCTGTGAAGTGCCATACCCACTTGTGGATTTTATGATTTACAATAGGTGGTATCAGCAATAATATTTACATGAGTTCTAGTTCTGAATTGATTGTTGTGGAAGAGACTGAAATCTTCCCTATATTGAGCTGACTTTAATACAAGCTTCAGAGTATAGTCCAATTCCTTTCAGTTGCCATTGTGCACCTGCAGCATTCCAAAGAAATAACAGACTGACTGCTCAGTTTGCTTTACATTGCTGATGCCAGGCTGGACCACAGAACACTTTGCTTGCATTTGAATTGCTGTCAGCTTTGTGGGTATGTGTGTGGGGAAATCCAGCTCCAGCTTGCACATTTGGTGAAAGCAGCAGGGCTTCTTTCATCCAAATCTGTGCTCTGCCTTTCTTCTGCCTCTGCATAGGATTCCTCACATAAGCTTGCTTTTTGGCTGGTCGCTTGCCAATGCAAAAGGACCCAGATATGTGCTTGAACTGCTTGTCTAGTACTAATCTTTTGAGTTTAGTGCCCTTGTGAGCAAACCTCAAAATTGTGGGGGTCTCATACAGATAAGCAGCCAGAGAGTTTGGTGCCCTAGCCAGCCTTTGAAGATTTCTTTGATCTCTCCAACATGCCTTTCGTGCTTTTGTAGCATTCCCAAATCCCTCTAGTGACTTTGGACCTGATTTTTTTTTCTTCTCCCTTTTTACAGACAGTTTCTTCCTTTCCTCCAAGAGCAACCAACTTTGATCATCTGGTCATGGAATTGCTCCCTGCCTTTGTTGGAGGCAAGATGTTCAGGGATCTCCTGCTTTTCCCTCTGGAGAAGAGAAAAGATCAGAGGGTAGATGTTCTGTAGTAACCAAAGATGGCAGTTAACCTGAAGGTCTCCAGCAACCCTGACAGCCAGCATGCCAGCTGCCACAATGATGTGTAGCCTTTGATCATACTTTATTTATATTCTTCTTTAATTGGCTTTTGAGTCCACATAGTTTTGGAAAGACTGAAATTTATCACTCTAAGTCGCAGTGGGGAATGTCTTACTGAGTGGATGATTGGACAATTTTTAGACTCTATCCCTTGGGTATATTTAGAAACAATTTCAGGGCTGGATTCTATGACTTATGGTACGGAAAATTGCAGACAGAGGATCATTCAGTGGCCTTTATTAATCAGAATGTCAAGCTAGATTATCTAAGAATTCCTTCCACATTTAAAATGAAAGAAAGGTGTAACCTCTAGTCCTATAGAAATGTAAATACTTTTTTTCTGGACACATCTGAAACCATTCTGTTTCAGTCCATACCTCTGCAATGCCACTGCAGTGAAAGATGCTGGTGTAGTCTGGCAGACTGAAATTTGACCTTCCATTCATTGCTTTATAACTCAATTGTAATTCAGCCTCCACCCTCTGTGTATGGTCTCTGTCACATCGAATGCATTAATGCTCTATGTGTTACATTGGTATTCTAGAAGTCAAACAATACTTGTTAGATTTTTTTAAGCTAACCTCTTGCAGTAGTGCTCATCTCATGTCAAAAAGGCAGAGGATTTAATAAGAAATTCTGGTGCTCTGACTAATGCAGTTTTTTCATTTCTGTCCACTAATTTAATGAAGACAACTATTGTAGCCTTTTAAAAAACATGCTCAGCCTTAGGTGACCTCAAATGTATGAGCAGACTGTCAAGTATGAAACCAGAAGGGGGAAAAGGGTTTTCATATTTGGCTTGCAAATCAGGAAGACTGGACAGTGCTTTGAACAAGTATCCAGAATATCTGTGCAACAAAGAAATGGATGGAGATAAAAGATTAGTATCTGCTCAAAGTTGTGTCCAGATCTCATGGCTGGAAGCTTTAAAGAACTGGGATTGCAGAGAAGTCTAAAGGAGCTGCAGAAGATAGCCATTTGAAGCAGGCAGAGAAGAGTTGTAAGCCCAGTTTCCTACCCAGAACTTGCAGTCGTGGCTGTTGATGATGACGGTTCATTTAGACAGGTCCCTTTGAATTTCAGCAGTCCTTTGCCTAAGCAAGAGTCAAATCTCAAGGATATAGGCTTATGGTAGGACTGCAATCCATTTAGAGGAAAAACATTCTGTAGAGCAGAGTGCTACCTCTGAATGAAGGAGTGGGGAGTAATGCTACAGTAATGAATAACAATCTGCCAAATGTATATGGAACAGAAGTTAAATTACAAAGTTTCTTTAAAATGTCCAAATTTCTCTTAAGTTGTGGCTTGGGTGGCAAGATGAAATTTTTGAGTCCTACTGTGAGGGATTTTTTTTATAGAAACGGTGACTCTCAAGTTCAACATCTTAAAAAAAGGCCTCAGAGAGCAAGGGAGCTTGTTATCTGATTTCACTGGTAACAGTTCTACTGGCTACCTATAGAGTCCTAGTGTGTTCTGAATGGAGGCGTAACTCAAGATTACCTTTTCCTTTCTGATAAGAAGACCCTTATGCAGAGATATTACTGCATTAATAGGATACTGTTGAATCTTTTATGGCTGCACTATAAGAAGTTCTGGGAACTCCTCAGTGCATTGTAGCGTGGACATCGCCACCTGGAGAATCCACCTTCCCAGTCTTTCCTCCAGCTTGTGCGCCTGTCCCTTTCTTTGTGAGGATGCTGATGTTTGTGTCTAAGGGATCAGGGAGTCGGTTCAGGTTAAAACTGACTTTTTTTCCTTTGGCCAGGTCCAATTCAACCAAGATTCACTCCTTGATGACAGCACAGCTTCACAAATGCTTGTGCCAGCACAAAAGAGAAGGGCATGTAAGGTGGGAGAACCCTAGGAGAGGACTTGATGCCATACCCTTTACAGGGGTGTTGCAGGCCTTGTGCCCTCCAGGCACCCCTCTCACGTAAATGGCTGGAGCAAGTGCTTTACTGGGCTGACTTGTGCCTGTATGACAATAGACTTGTCCAGATTCCATAGAGAAAGGGGAATGCTTTTCTGCCCTTTCACAGAATTTCTTGTGGGACCTTGTCTTTTAACCTCAAGTGAGGGAATTCACACTGCTCAGCGCTGAAGTCTCTGAATACCACCTAAGTGTCTACAGCAGCCTAAAAGGTATGATGTGTTATGTCTCAAAGCACCATTCATGTGAAAAATAGTATGGAGAGCCAACAACATTACAAACATAATATAACAGGTGATCACAAAACAATTGTTATTTTAATGCTTCCACACATTAAAACAGAATTAAGACTACATTCAGCTTTATTTTAGGCATTTTCTGGCTGTAGGATTCAACTGCATTCAGCAGTGGTGTGCTCTACAGTACTTGGTATGCTCCAGTGTGACTCATTGGTATAGAAAAATACCCAGGGGAAAGGATCAAATTAGTTTTTATTTTAATGCCTATTTGCATTTTCCTAGAATGGAAATGAACACATGAAGATTTACTGCTTTCATTGTAATAAACTGTTTTTCATTAGAACTTATACTGTCAAGAAATTGGTGTTATTGATTCCTGGGTATTGTCTCCAACAGCAGGTAATATGGAATGTATTTAAAATAATGGGTTTTCAATTATTTATCCCTGAAAAACTAAAACAAATCTTAAACATTATGCTAATTTGTGTTACTAAAATCCTTTCATTTCTAATTGTTTAAGCAACTATAGAATAGGTATGGAAAAAAGTAAATATAAAACCTTTTTTCCAGAGCTTTTGCTATTCAGTCACAGTGCAGTAGTTCTTAAGCTAAATTATTGCATATAGCTTTCAGATAACTCTGGGTTTTTATCAGCAGTATCTGTTTATAACTTGGCTTTTTATTGCTTCTTGAAATTCTGAGCACATACAGGTCCTTTTGCAACGTAAGACTTCATAACAATGCATTTGACAATAGAGTACTTCCATTCATATTACAGTTCTCATGGTCTAGGATCTGTCTGAAACAATAGTAGAAAACTCTTTTTAGAGGTTAAGAAATTGTTGATCATACTGGCGATAGCTGAAGTCAACCAGCCACAACAAAAAGCAAGTTACCACGTCAGTTTGCAACCAGATTTCTTATGTGACAAGATTGCTTGGGTGCATAGGATATCCCCTGTGAAGCCACAAACGTTTGCATTTTAAAATGAAACCATGATTAGAAATACTCTTTAAAAAGTCAGCAATAACATATTTGTTTCTAGGTGGTCTTTGTCTGATATATCAGGCTTTTTCTGTGAAATACTAGATATTTTAACATTGTGATTTGACAGGCATGCAGCTGTAGTCCATAGGAAATTACTAAATAGCCCAAACCTTGAAAAACAAGGCATTATATACCCTAATGATTAAAAGATTTTGAGGTAGAGCTAATGAAATGAAAATGATTGCTAAATAAACTTTTTCCTTCCTGAATTAAATATATCTGTTTGAAGAAGAATGATCTGAAGTCATAGATCACCTTAGAATAGGTTGACTTGATTAACTAAGATATTTTAAAATATCATTTATTCCTGTTATAGCCAGAAATTCTTAGAGTTTAAGGTTAAACTTGCCAACACAGAAAGGCATAAAGTATTCATGAAGTATCAAAAGGCAAATAAGTGGTAGTGTACATGGTAATTTATAATATAATCTACCCTTCAAACTTGCATATGCAAGAAGAATGAGAAATCTCCCCATTAAAAGGGTATGTATAAGCAAATATATGCAATTAACCATACTCAGGATCTTGTTAAGAAAGCCATGTAGGCCCATGTTTATCTTTAATAGGTGTTTAATTTCATAGTTATTTAGCAGAGCACAGGAACGTACTTAAAGGTATGTTTGTAGATAGTTTTTCCTGTCAGACTCAAACTGTCCTGGAGTGCAGCTTCAAGGGAATGATGGGCATGATTGGACCTTTAAAGATCATCTAGTCCACCCCCTCTGCCATGGACAGGGACATCTTTCACTGAATAAACACCCTATAATCCAAGAGGAAGCAGTTAGTGACCTGCTACACCAACTGGACAGCCACAAGTCTATGGGCCCACATGGGATCCACCTGAGAGTGCTGAGGGAGCTGGCAGAGGAGCTTGCCAAGCCACTCTCCATCATTTATCAGCGGTCTTGGTCAACAGGGGAGGTCCCAGGTGACTGGAGGCTTGCCAATGTGACACCCATCTACAGGAAGGGCCGGAAGGAGGATCCAAGCAGTTATAGGCCTGAGCCAGACCTCAGTGCGAGAAAGATCATGGAACAGATCATCCTGAGTGCACTCACGCAGCATGAGAAGGACAACCAGGGGATCAGGCCCAGCCAGCATGTGTTCATGAAAGGCAGGTCCTGCTTGACCAACCTGATCTCCTTTTACGAGCAGGTGACCCACCTGGCGGATGAAGGAAAGGCTGTGGATGTTGTCTACTTGGACTTTAGTAAGGCCTTCGTCACAGTCTCCCACAGCATTCTACCAGAGAAACTGGCAGCCCGTGGCTTAGACAGGTGTACTCTTTGCTGGATTATAAACTGGCTGAATGGCTGAGCCCAGAGAGTTGTGGTGAATGGTGTTAGATCCAGGTGGTGGCAGGTCTCAAGTGGTGTTCCCCAGGGCTCAGTTTTGGGGCCAGCCTTGTTTAATAGCTTTATTGATGATCTGGACGAGGGGATTGAGTGCACCCTCAGTAAGTTTGCAGATGACACCAAATTAAGCAGCAGTGTTGATCTGCTTGAGGTGCTTTGCAGAGAGATCTGGACAGACTGGATGAATGGGCTGAAGCCAACTGCATGAGGTTTAACAAGGCCAAGTGCCGGGTCCTGCACTTGGGTCACAACAACGCCAGGCAACGCTACAGGCTTGGGGAGGAGTGGCTGGAAAGCTGCCTGGCAGAAAAGGATCTGGGGGTCCTGGTGGACAGCTGGCTAAACATGAGCCAGCAGTGTGCCCAGATAGCCAAGAAGGCCAACACCATCTTGGCCTGTATCAAGACTAGTGTGGCCAGCAGGAGTAGGGAAGTGATTGTGCCCCTGTACTCAGCGCTGGTGAGGCCGCAGCTTGAGTACTGTGTTCAGTTTTGGGCGCCACAGCATAGGAGGGACATTGAGGTGCTGGAGTGTGTCCAGAGAAGGGCAACAAAGCTGGTGAGGGGTCTGGAGAACATGTCTTATGAGGAGCAGCTGAAGGAATTAGGATTGTTTAGTCTGGAGAAGAGAAGGCTGAGGGGAGACCTTATCGCGCTCTACAACTACCTGAAAGGAGGTTGTAGTGAGGTGGGAGCTGGTCTCTTCTCCCAAGTAACTAACGACAGGACAAGAGGAAACGGGTTCAAGTTGCACCAGGGGAGGTTTAGGCTAGACATTAGGAAAAAATTTTTCACTGAAAGAGTTATCAAACATTGGAACAGGCTGCCTAGAGAGGTGGTTGAGTCACCATCCCTAGATGTGTTTAAAAGTCATGTAGGTGTGGTGCTTAGAGACATGGTTTAGTGGCAGACCTGGTAGAGTAGGGTCAATGGTTGGACTAGATGATCTTAAAGGTCTTTTCCAACCTAAATGATTCTATGATTCTATGAAAATCAGGTCAAATAAAACAAGTCTCAGCTTTTATTCAGTGTAACTACTAATGAGAAATTAAAGAGAAGATATTACATGCAGTACACTTTAAGTTTCAATTAGGAAGCCATACTGTGGCATATAGGATTAAAATAATTGGTTAAATGACAACTAGGAAAAATCATATCCCAGGATCAAATGGATTCAAAAAAGAAGCCCACACATAGAACAGTTATTTATTGTTAATTGTTAAATTGTTAAATGCTCAAGTCCTGAGTTAGTGCTGAACACTGTACAAAATAATGAACAAAAATGGTTCAAGTCCCTAAATATTTACATCTGGTGATTTCCAAGGTGTCCCGGCCATCATTATTCCATGAGACTGATGCCTTACTACTAATCTCCTTTTTACCACAGTTCTCCAGTTGTTAAACTACTTGTGGAAATATAGCAATATTACATATAAATGTATTTTTTTATATATATATTTATGTACTTACATGTGTAACAATATTTCTGGTGGCTGAAAGGGAGAAAGTTTAGTGGCTGAAAGGAAAGAAAATATGGAGAGTAAAAGCAGAGCAACTGATAAGATGGAGGAATTTGGAAAACCATAGCAAGTTTACTCAGAAGACACAAGTTTTACTTGCTACCAGCAGCTTTGTGCAAACCAAGTCTCCTTGTGCTTCTGTTTGCCAATCTGTAAATTGGAAATACTTAGTGACCACTTTGGTACAGTCCTTTGGAATGTACTGATTAAAAAAAAAAAAAAAAAAAAAAAAAAAAAAAAAAGAAAAAGTTCATAATGTCTTGTTCATAAAAAACATTTCTCCATGAGAAGAAATTAAATGACAGAGCATAGGGCCTATAGGAAGATGGCTAATGAGTTAGGTGGGTGGGAATAGAGAAGTAGTGCTAGAGAGGCATGGAGAACAAGGTCATAAAAGAGGCAAGAGAAGAGAGAAAATGAGGAAAATAAAAGAAAATGAGATAAGAAAAACTGGGAAATAGAAACAGATAAAAGATGCAGAAACAGAAACTGAAGGAAAACAAAGGAAGGAGTAGGGAAAGGCCAAGACAGATCTTCCTAGCTGGTTTATTTTACTTAGACTATTCACATTTTTTCCAATCTGCCTTCCTGGGCTGCTTTCAGGAAGTGATTTGTTGTACAGTCTTGTATTTCCAACAGTTTTTCTTTTCACTCTCCCAGCAGCAAACCTTCTAAAAATGCTTCACCTCTAAACATCCAGTGCACTAAAGGCTAGCCTTGTCCTCTGAAACGTGCCGTGAGATAGGGACTAAGTAATGCTGTAGAGAGAACTGCTGACCCCTGTGGCCTGCTTGAGGCATGTTAGCTTGTAAAATTTGCATGTAACACAGAATCTGTGGGAATTTCATGTTCTTCTATAATAGTAGTAGGGTTTTCAAGAAAAAGAAAACATTAGATGAAGTGAAAAAGCATTTTGTTTTCTCTCATGAAAATGTTGGGTCAGTCAAAAAATATTTCCCCTTAATAAAAATTTCTCTTCACACTTTCATCAGTTCAAGCTTCATGCTGGGTTGCACAGGATTTACCCTGTGGCATTTACACTCTCTTAAATATGTGGAGATGTCTCACCCTCAACCTCCCACTGTTGGTGTCACTTAACCTTTGTGAGGTTAGCAAGTCCAGTTTTTCTTCATAAATTAATCCTGCTAGCTCTGTAAGGTCTTCTGGATGCTTTTTATCAACAACTTACTTGGAAGGGTATATTCATTCCCAGCCTCATGGCTTCATCTTCCCTGCCTTAATAGCTTTCTTTGGGGTAACATCATATTTCAGATTTAAATCTGAATCAAGTGTATACTTTGATCTGTGTGTTGCATGGTTGCCTTTACATTGTAACTGTCCTCTGTATCTGCCCTTTTTTATTTTCTTCATGGAGTCTTTAACTTTTTTCTATCATCAGAATAGGCTTCTTCAAATCTCTACTCTTGAAAACAGAGGGGGTTTTTTTGCAGTATTACCACTGTTTCCCCTGTCCTATTTGGCCTCTCATCTCTAGATGTCTTTTTCCTGAATCACAGTTTTTGTTAGTCAGCCACAAGGCCCTCAAGGCTTCCCTCTTTCTATCGCATATATATATTTTCTCATTTATCATGCACCTTGCACTTAGATAGTGAAATTCCAGTAAATTGCAGTCCTATATTTAATGTCCTGCTTTTAATTTGTGCGTGGAAAGCCAGGCTAGCGTATAGTCTGTCAGGAAATGTGTCCTTCACTCTCACTCTGTAGTTCATTAAGGTCCTCCCTTGTCCTTCAGATACACTAGTGCCAGATCTTTTCATTGGACACAAATGTCAAATTCACCTTTCTTTCCCTATTGAGTCCTCAATGTGTTTTCATTGCAAATTTTTAGATCCCAATGAGTTCCTTGCATGTTAATATGCCAGACCAACTGCTTAAGAGCCAGTAAGTCTCTTACACAGGGTTTAATTCTGCAAAGGAGCTGGGCATTATTAGGCTCTACTGGAAGTACTGGGAACTATCGTTCTCAGGACCTCTGGGCATATGTTCCGTATCCTGCAAGGTCATCTAAATATTTCAAAATTTCTCATGAAAAATGCAACCTCTCAAGTGTTGTAGGACATTAGTATGAGCTTCTAAACCAATTTTGATCAATTGGATCAAATTTTCTACAGCATGTTGTACTTAGCTGGAACATTATTAATAGATTAGAACTCAGTAGTGTGAGGCACAGCACAAACACAGAGCAAGCCCTACCTGGATGACTGACATGCGAAGACAATGGTAATGAGGACAGATGAGAAGTACCAGGATGCAAGAGATAATGCTGATCAGCATGAGAAACAGCAGCCTTGGTGTGACAATGGCCTGGTCACTGACGGCATTGGTGGCATCCTGTCAAAGGATAGTGGTTACTGCACTGCTTTGAGGAAATGTGTGGGTCCATCAGCCTCATGCAGCACACAGCAGGTTGTCCAGCTGCTGCATGGTGGCAGTTGGCCTCTCCATACTGGGTGGCAGTTGGCCTCTCCATACTGAGTGACGGATGACCAAGTAGCATGCATTTATTGTTGTAGAGACAGAGAGGGTTGTGGAGCCATACAGAGGCCTTACATTTTTCCAAGATGATGGAGAAAAGAGCTGCTACATAAGGGTGGGAGGGAACACTAAGTCAGCTCCAGCCTTGCAAGTTTTAATATAATAACAGCCAGGCAATCAGGAGGAAATACCAGAGAGGGTCCGCCTTGGGCAAATACAGACCTGTCTCATACAGAAAGCTGGCTTTGTGATTGTCTGCCAAAAAATCAACTTAATGTACTTAATTTCACAGTGAATACATGAAGTAGAGCCAGAAAAACACGCATCTCCTTCTCAAGAACTTTCACGTGACAACATACTGAATAAATGATTGTCATTTTTTTCCTCAAATGATTTGGCTGGTATTAAAGGGCCCATGGTACGTGTCTATGGCACAATCTCATGCCCTGTAAGGTATGGGAAGCAGCTGCCAATGAACAAGGCTGAGTGCTGGGATGAGCTCGCTGCTCCGTGCAGCTGGTGAGGCTTTGCCGAGCACAGCAGTCAGGTGGCCCTTCTGCCTCTGGTAAGCCCAGCTAGATTCTGCAGAGCCAGCTGTGTATCTCTACAGCATTGCATTGCTGTCAACTCCAACACAACCCTGCCTAGTTGTGAAAGCGGACATGGGCCAAGAGGTATCTCAAAAGAGGAAAAGTAGACCAAGCCTAGTCGATACCATTGCTGCACCTGTGTGAAACTGAGCAATCACACATGAACCTCTCAGTCAAGTGAAAACATAGGCTGGACAGTTTTGGGTTATGTGATGTTTCTTTGTACAGGCTGACATTGGGGAAAAAAAAAATCAATTTTTCTGACACATAATCAGCATCTTTTTTTAAGTAACATTGCTGTCACTCACAGGTACATGGGGAGAAAATCTCAATAGAAGTACAAAATGCATACATAACAAAGGGAAAACTAAACTATTGAGTTTTCATCAGGCAAAATGCTTCTGAAGGATACTTGATGCAAATAAGATACAGTTCTGTCAGAGGCAACTATTTTTTTTTCACCATAATGTTTTGTGTTGGAAGACCATGAAAACAGATAAGCTGTAAAACTGCTGTTAAAAAAAAAAAAAAAGATGACATACCCAAAATTTCATTAGGACCTTGCTGATTTAGATGGTTGGATGAAGAGCTTTTATATATCTTTACAAGATACATGTTTCCTTTAAAGTCCAGATGTGAGAAAGTGTGCATGTTGCCACACATATAAAAATGTGACTGATATTCTTGCATAACAATATCTTGGCAACTAGTGGGGTACTATGCAGTCATTTACCCATTGCTCTTTACAAATGCTGGAGGAAATTTCAACTATTTTTGCTTGGTTCACCTAGAAATTTTATTTCATATCTGAAACCTGTAATTATGTTACGGTTCTCTATTTGCAAATGTTTCAAATTGGGGGGAAAAAAAGCATGATCAGAGATTTGCATTTTCTAAGGGCACCTTTTCTGTTCCAGACCTGTAATTGTTCATCATTCCTAATTACAGATTGCAAATTATATGAATAACTGGCTCTTTTATTCACAAAACCACATGTTCTGTTCAACTGAAATGCACGTTTTTGGGACTGTAATGCCAAATCTATAAATGAATGTTAATTTTGCATACTGAATAACTTGGTTTTCTTATTGAGCTTTTGATTCTCCTCAAAAATATTCATGTAGTCTATACTGAAGCTTTTAGTTGAGTGTGAGACATCCTCTACCAACTGTGTAGAAGATTTGGAAGATATATTCCTCGAAAGAGCTGTACCTTAAATTGCTGTTTTGAGCTGTATATGGGAACCGGAGAAGCTGTTTTCTAAAGTTTCATCTAACATTGCAGTAGTTTGAGATTTCTGATGGCTCTTCAGATCAACAAGATATAGATTTAAAAAAAATCCATTTCAGAGCAACAAGATTACCCTGAAAATTTGCTTTAGGTTTAGAGCTGTAGCTTTCGCTTTGATCTGTTCTAAGTATCCGAGCCTCAGTGTATGAGGGAACACAGATGCTGCTTGAATATTTTTGAAGTGAAATACTTAGTGGATTAGGAAATGAACCAAGTTGTGGCACCAAAATTAACAGTGCAATGTACATTTGAATAAACTGTGAGCTAAATTCAACTGGGAGAGACAACATTTATCAAGTTGCTTTTTTGTTAAATTGGGCTAGTTTAGAAAAATGAGACATCACACAATTTTCATCAAGGAGCAGTGAGGGAAAAGCCACTTGTCTTTCCCAGGAAAGTAACTGTTAATTATTGTGTCTCTTTATAGTATGCTTATAAAATGTACTCCGGGCAAATGCAAGCTCTCTTTGAGCTGACCTTAAGTTGTGCAATTGCCAAGATTAATCTAATAATTAATGCTAGGAGAGTTTATCTCAGTTTATTAGCTTGAGTTTAGAGTTGCACTACAGTGGTTGCATAGGCTTTTTTTGGCTCACCACAAATTCAGATAAGGTAGTGACCTCCTTAGTGGACAATGACGTCAGATGTTCTACCTTGGTGGTATGCGTATGCACCAAGAAGCATCTAAAATCTCCGAAATAATAACTTGTGCTGCAGGAAAACAGAATCAGCTTTCATTGTTGGCATTGAATGCTGTATTTAAATGATTGTAATGCTACAATAAATGTAATACGGTGAACATGTAAAACCATAAGAGGACATGACCCTAAATGTAACCTCCCCTTTTTAAGGGCATTAGATGTCCCTACAGGTAGCAGTGAGAGAGGACCTATGTGGGGTGAAGTTAAGCGAGCCTCTGCTTAAGCCTTGAGACTGTGCTGCTCCAGTACTGAGCACCAGCTTCGTGGCCACAGGAGAGGTACCTACCGTGTGCAGGAGGTGTTGGAGAACGTCCTGCAGGAGGGAGCTGACTGCCAGGCTGGGGGCGCGACACAAAAGCCCTCACTGGCTTCACACTGCTCCGCTGACCGCGTAGTGCTGCCTGAATACTCGGTTGTAAGAAATGCAGGTGAAACCTGACATGACCCTTTTTGTGTATTTGCAGATATGGCACTCACAAACATAGAGAACTAGGCTTTTTGCAAATCCTCACTTCTTGAATACTCACTATATTGGTTACACTATATTGATGGTTATGTCTCTCTAACGTGTGAATATAATCTGTTAGAGGTGTGCTTTGACATTGCACATTGTAAAGCCCAGCTTTTAGGAAATCAGGATCAGATGCAGTTTAGGTCAAAGTTTTGACCAAGTCATAAGGAAAAGCACCACAATTCTCTGAATGACAGATAATTCTTGTCTGGAAGTTGTGACCCAAATTTGCCATATCTAACATTGTCAGATGAGATTGATAAAATGAATGAATTTGCATATTAAATGTTATAAAGATATTGCTCTAATTGTACTAGTAATTGATGCTAATTTATTTATTAAATAAATGCAGTAGCATAATGGTGAAAAAAATGAAGAAAATGAATTGTGATTGTTTTCATTCATGTGATCTCATTTACTGAGGACTAGAGAATGATATGGTGAGTCTCACAATTAAACCAGCCCAAAAATGATGGCAGATTTTTATCTGGCTTTAGCCTGCAATTATTTCATTTTTGAAGCCTTGAGTCCGTCACCAGTGAGAAAAGAATATAATATGTAACATTCTGCCATTATTTGCTACAGCCTGTCTCTCAGACAGTCAAAATTCCACATTTATGTGTCTATAATGCTGAAAAGCCTGCTTAGGTGCGTTTTAATTCTGCCTTATGCCCCTTGAATAATAAAGATATTGGTATTAATATACTGGCATCACTAAAAGTGCCATCCCTTTCAGCTGACTAAAATGAGTCACTGACTTTTATACACTGGACATCATATAGCTCTAGAGATCAGTTTATATGACAAATTAACTGTCACTCAAGTAAAAATAAATCTTGCCAGAAATACCTTCCATGTTTTTGTCCATGTTGACAAATAATATGACAGAGATGATGGATAATGTGGGTTCCCATTAGATTTTGATGATGTAGTTGTATCTTATCTTTGGACTTTCTTGGGTAATTTTATCCTGTATTCAAATCAGGTTTTACTGTCTCAATATTAGCAGCTGCCTGGCTTCAGTCCCTGAAGTCCAACAGGAGAGTCAAGAATTACAAGCAACTTAAGCTAAAACCTAAAGTTCATACTAAAATTGCATCTGGCTTTACCCAAGAAGTGAAGACCTGAGCTCCTATGGGTGGGATAACTACTTCGTGCCTGAAAATCGGAGTAGGGCAGTACTGCTCTTGGTGAAAGAAATGCTGAGGTGCGGCTACAGCTGCCCTGCAGCCGCCGGGCTTTGTCCGAGGTGAACAGAGCTTCGCTGGCCATCCTTGTCTGGATTACATTTCTCTTTTTATACTGAATTTCACTCAAGAATGTTAAACTGTGTCAGGATGAGAGCACTGAGAAAAATACATCCTTTAACAGTCAGAAACCGTTGGTCAGATGGCAATATACCCTCCCTACCAGTGTAGTACAAGAATCAGCAGAGAACAGACCCATCTGTAGCAGCGGTGGATAAACTAATGTCAGAGGTTTCCATTATGATGATATAGTTGAGGCATGGAGAGGGACCCCTCGAACCTTGCCTTGATCCATCTGTTTTACCTGGATAGTAGGAGAAATGGTCAGCACTTAATCTGAAGTTTAACTGGTAATCTAGGGATAAAGTGGAACAGAACATCAATTAAAATTATTTATCTTTAGGAAAGAGGAATAAAAAATTGAATCTTGTAAGGCACAGGCCAAAAGAAGTAGTTAAAGTACTAGAACAAACAATGAGGTGGACAGTCTGCAAGTTTTTAAAAGAGATTAATGCAGAAAGGCGGTATGGATTCATAAAAATAAATCATGTCAAGCTAACTTGGTTTCTGCCTTTGATGAGATAATAAGCTTCATAGAAAAGAGGAATAAAGGGGAGATATCTCTTGACTTCAGCAAAGCATTTGACATTACTCCACATCAGAAAAAAAAGCGGTGTGGTTAATGCTTTTGAAATTGTTAGACAGATGGCTGACTAACCACAATTGAAGAGTAATTATTAATGCAGCTCAGGCAAACTGCAAAGTGCACTCACATCATAGAAGGATTGGTGCTTTATTTAGCATTAAACAGATACAGATATTCACCATATCCCCACAGAAATGGCTGTAGAACGTGCCAGTACCGGCCAGAGATTTTATGTCACACTGTATGTCCAGTCCGGTCTGTATGTCAGCATGCTGCTCAGCATGGCTGAATATAGCAGAGCCAGTGGAGGGCAGGTTAGTGAGAAAGAAATAATTAATTACTAACATAATTACTAACCAATCTTTCCTAAGTTGCAGGAAACTATGGTACAAATTACTACAGGTTCCCTTGCTGCAGTCCTAAATCAGTCTTCTGGTTTGCCTATTAACACCTTTTAGTCTGCTCTTCTCCCTTACCCATTATCTCAGACCTACCATGGGTTCCCATGAGTTCCTCCCCTTTACTTGCTGTGTCACCATATGTTCTACATTCCTTCCTAACCCTTCACTAACCTACCATATTCTTCTGTCCTGACTTTGCTTGCACTTAGTCCCCCCCAAATTCTTCTGTTCCATGAATTCGTGCCATTGGCAGTATGCGAGCCTTCCTGCTGCTCCAGTGTGCCCTTGTGCTCATGCCTTTCCAGCTGCCTTTCACTTCATCATCTCTGGCACTCCTGAACCTCTCGCAGGGGGTCCAGTCCCCACAAAGCTCCAGGAAGCGTCAGAAGTCTGTTCCACCACCAAACACTGCAGTGCTTCGGATTAGAGGAGCAGATGCTTAGATGTGCTGTTCTGGTGTTCACCTGCAGTATCCAAGGCTGGTCCATGGCTTGGAAAATGCTTTGGCCCACTAAAGCAAATAGAAAAAAAACAACCAACAACCTGTATTTTGTTTGCTGTATTATGTTATATTTCTGAGGACATCAAGGGATAGAGACCTGCTTCCCACATGACTGAGGCACAGGTCAGTGCCTTGCACCTTCCAGTAATGTTTCTTTTACCTGTCCATGTAATCACTTTAGATTATGATCCCCACTCTTACTCCTCATAAGGCTTTAGGACCAGGACAACTGTTCCTCTGGTACCCCATCTATTTTTTACCTTAAGTCAGTCTGCCATTTTTTTCTCATCATTATAACTTGTCCACTGTCCCTAATAAAACATCTCAGGGTAGGAAGTTTTAATCCTTATCAACAGATACTTTTACCTAGACAAACACATAACAAGGCCAAACATCAAAGGTTCTTGTTATAAGCCTCTCTTTATTGTTAATTTTTATGCAACATATTATAGTTAAATACTTTTCCTCAATAATACAGCACTGCAATATTGTTTTACTTTTTGTATTCTCCTTCATCTTTTGTTATTTCTTGCACCTCAGCTGTAAATTCATTAAAATGGCTGGATATACAGTGATATAATTTTGTAATTTTTCCCCTTAAAGAGTCTTTTTCATGACATTGCCCTGCTGAAGACCCTATTTACATGCTTATGTTACAGTGTTTGATTTTGATTGAAATGCTTGATTCACATGTGTTCCAAGATACATAGCTAAAAGCCTGAGTTGGAGAGAGACGTTGAAAAATTCAACTTTAATTCATCCTCTGTACCTTTACATATGTGCAGGTATCAGAGATGTGTGCAGGAATGATATGATGCTCAGCAGATACAGTAAATAGCTGTTGTGCAGCCCTGAAGGAGGCAAATAGTTTCTGCGTGTCTGTGAACTGAATCCATCAAAGATTAAGAGAAAAACATAATCTATGCATTTGAGACAATCCTGTAGGCACAATAGCTCTGTGGTACAGCAATAAAAGCTACTTACATTCCTGTAATACATCAAATATGGACTCTGTATTCCTGGTATCACTGAGAGTTGAAGAGATATTTGGCTCTTGGATCAGATTTGAGAAGAATATGTTTTTAAATGTTTTTAAATGTATTAAAAAATAAAAGCCTGCCCATGTTCTGTTAAAACATTGCCCTATCATCAACAGCATGAAGAAATTTATATGAAGAATTATTTAACAGGTTTTATTTAAAGTTTATTTGTAAGTATTTCCGGTACGCTGTGCAAGTTTTCAGTGTATTTTCATTGATTAACTTTATTTCATTATGTTTTACCAAGAAACTGCTCATTGTTGAATGTTGATCTTTCTGTCTGCAATACCCTTGAGATTTAGCCCTCTGAAAAGGATTTATGAAATTACATTAAATTATAGAACTTGGTCTGTGCATTAGCTAGTTTAAGCTAGTTTAAACTGAATTTCAGGATTGAAAAGGGGCTAAAATTTCACATAGTATTATCTTAATTCTTTTTTCACTCATTTTTCCAGAACTTACAGGCCCGTATTCTCTTGCCTGAAGCATGCGTCTTCTTTCTGGTCTATCTTAAATAAGAAACATTCGCTATATCATTCTGTATAGCAGTATCTTTAAACAAGCATTTGATAGAGCAGTTCATACAGCTTTTATCATTTTTTATCCTTTGTTGATGAAGTCTTCCCCAAATAAGGAAATCTTTTTAAGCATAAGTGCTTAATATTCCACCAACTATGCTGGAATCATTCAAGAAAGGCTTTTGTTGCCTGAACCAAATTCAGCTCGCTAGATGAAGTGCTAAAGTAAACAATTGCTTCCTGGGATATTGGTTGATTACCACTTTGAGAATTTGTCACTTGTCAAAGTAGCTTGATTGACAGACCAAATATTTGAACAGCACTTAAACACCCTGTGTCCGAAGTTGCATAATGCTGACATATCCAACTGTCATATACCAAAGTAGCAATTTATGTTTTCACTTTGTGCTTAGGATCATATTATTGATTTATGTTCAATTTCTCACTGGCTGTCTAGTAGCAAATAAAATATGGGAATTTTAATGTAGTAAAATCTGCATTTTAAACGTTTCTTGAAACTTTAATTCAGCTTAACTCAAATGCATTTATTGAAAAGTCTGGGAATGCTCAGTCTGTGTAAATAGATTGAACTGTCATTCACGTGGTAGTTGCAGTTGAGCTTCACGTTTTCTGCCCACAAGCAAGTAGCCACTGCCACGGCCAACATTATTCTGTGAGAAAATAATCATTTCAGTATTAACAAGGCAAATCAAATTATTATTACTTATATTAAATATTAAAATAGTTATTATGCTAATATGTAATTTCAAAGAAGCAAGATAAAAGTAACAAAATCTATTGTAACAAGATAAATAAGGACATGGAAGCTTCGATAAATGAGGTTATTACTTAGATTAATACAATCAGTTTGATAAGATCTGCTTGGTAAACTTTGGTGAGAAAAGCTTAATAGTTAAGGTTCCTTGTAAAATAGGCCATAGATGACCATTTCCACCAGGAAAGTTCAGAAAATTTTCATTTTAATTGTTATAATTGATTTTAAACAGTCATATATTGCTTTTTCATGTAACAATTAAGTAAAACATTCTAAGACAGATATAGCAAGAAAGTAATATGTGCTTGGTCTCAGGGGAAGGAGAGATGGTCAAATATCTGATCTTTTTCTGAAATCCATTTGTCAAGGTTGCAATATTGTCAACCCACATCCCTGTGAGCTGGTTCTCTTTCTTTGTTCAAAATGAGAAGTGAATTAGGAGCAGAACTTCTGATCTAGGTACTGTATCTAGGGGAGCTTAGAGAATGGCAAGAGTCGAAGCTGACTGAAGTTCCCTCTGACTCATTCTGCTCCATTGCAAGTGGCAGAGACTGAAGCAGGAGCAGGTCGGCCACCTGCAACTTCAAAACCAGATTGCAGCCTTAGCCTCCTGGACCACACACAAAAACTGATGGCAAGGAGAGGGAAATTTGAGGATGCTGAAGGGCAAGCCTGGCCAGGGACAAGGCCAGGCTCCCTTCACTGTCATGCCAGGTCCTGGCCAGAGAGAAGATTGAGGTGGTGGAGCGGGTGGCAGAGGGACTCACTCAAGTGAGGCCTGGGTTTGCTGGCCACAGATCTCAGCTTGTGGGACAAGAACCAGCAGCTTAAACACCTTAAAGTGCTTCCTCCCTACCCCAACATCTCCTCTACCCACTTGTCCTGAGCCTTCCCTCCTGCCTGGCGCCTTCCCTCCCTTGTTCCCTCCTCCGTTGTAGGCAGGGCAGGGTAAGGACTGTGGGACCACTTGGGAAGCACAATTTTATTTCTATTGTATTACATTTCCCCACTCTGGCCTAGAGAGTTCAGTGAGATTTCAGGAATTATGGGTACTTGGCAAATAAGACTAAGGAGGCTTACAAAAGATAGGGGGTGGCTGGGATTATAGGGTGAAAAAGACAAGATGGAATTGGATCCTGATCTCCAAAGACTTTAAAATTACTCCTTGTAGCCATCAGTGGCAATGGTTCGAGCCTGTCTCAGCAGCAGAGCAATGGGAGAAACGTTTGTGTGAGCATTTAGATTTTTTTCCTTTTCACATATGAATACATTAATTTTCTATTTTAGTCTGATTTGGTGCAATGCTTCTTAATGCCCATCTACACTGCCTGACCTGTACTGAAGAGAGAAGTTGATCTCTTCCTGTGGTTATAAACTACACTCTGTAGCATCCTTTTTGCACCATTCAATTCCGGCTGGTGACTAGTACTTTTCCATCTTAGTCCCAGTACCTGTAGTGTCATTTATTTTTACCACTTAGTTTTTTTCACAGAATGATGTATGTGGATGACTTTCTTTTGATATGAAGTCAGAACACTTCAGTCTCTATTCAGCCAACAAGTAGCTTGCTACCTGTAATTTGAAGAACTGGAAGTTGCTGAACGCGAACATATTTGTTTGATAATACATTTGCTGTCTGTACACACAGTTAAAAAAATCTGGTACCTTTGCAATTGCAATTTTTTATTTCAGCTGAGTAATTCCTTTCCAGATGCATGTATTATGATCACAGCCAGAAATGGACCCATTTTTGTTTAATCTCTCTTCTAACTGTACATTATCTTAACCTGGAATAAATCAATTTCATACAGTTTTCCCTAAAGCCATGGAGAAATAAGACCCTAGCTTCCTGCTTTTGGGTTCTGTGCAACACCTTACAGCACAGAGAAGAGAAAAAGAATGTTAAAATTATTACTATAGTCAAAACTATGAAAATGAAGAATTGGGGGTAAAAATAATTTTTAAATCTATTCATAAGAACTGCAATACATGGTCCAGATTCCATGTATTGGCAAAGAAGTTGGAAATACATAATCTTATTATTTACATCCCACTGTCAGTCTCTAATTTCACAAGTGCATCCAGTCCTGGTTTCCAGAAACACCTCTTCTTCTGGCCATTTATTCTCTTGATAGAACACAGCCACCGTTGGAGAAAAAGCACAGAAAATGGGAATATTACATCATGGAGGTTTGAGAGCCAAGTCAAACTGTGCAAGGGCAGATCTTGCTTAAGGCTACCTTCAGGTCTGTCTGTGAAGATGAATCCTGTTTTCCAACAGATCATCAGTTTCCCTTGGGGTTTAAGGGTCTAACCTAACCTTTGCACAGCTCTGTGCTGTGCCTATCTTAACAAGTAGTGAAACCAATGGGAGCGGATTAGTAGAGTAAAACCATGGGTACTAAGGACACAATGTCCACACTACATGTATTTCAGGAATTTTGCTGCAAAAAACCGTAGTCTGGTCCAGTTGACTGCTGTTCACCCACTACAGGTTGGAGTACAATGCAGGCACTCTTGGAGAGTGTCTCCAGGTCCATGTGCTTTAAGACTATAACATGAACCAAAGTTCATTAAGTGACCGGGAGATTTGTTTCAAAAGTGCTCTGGTCTGAATGAAAACACTAATGCAGATGCACAGTATGAAATCTTCTACCAGGTTGTGAGCCTAATAAAGTTTGAGGGCTAATGACACCCCAGGATTTGGTGTTGAAGGCGTAGTCTATAACATAGAAGAAATTGAGAATATACCTTAAATCATGCCACCTCTTGGGTTTCAAGAGCACTTTAAAAGCTGTACAGTTCGTAAGATGTATTTTGTATTGTGCTATATTTTAGGGCCTCATCCATTTCTCCATGGGCAATTTTTAAGCAGGCAGGGTAATTATGCTAAAGTGCTAGTAGTATTTGAATCACATAGTAGACATTTTCATGTTTTTATGCAAATACAGATCACTGCTTATCTCTATAATTTAGAAAACTGTTTTCTTTGCCAAAGTGGTTTGGAAATCTGTGACTCCTAATGGTACATTTTGTTTGTAATTTGCACTGGATGTATATTACATTTTCTAGCTGAAGAAAGAAGGAAGCACAATGCTGAGGACTATCTGAAAAGCTGCTCATTTGTGTGTATATTCACAGCAGAAGTGTGCCCACCCCCTCTTCCCTGGCAGGTGAAGGCGTACAGCTCATTCCTCTAACACAGGCACTAACACCATTACAGCTCAAGTATTTTCTTGTTTAGAGTGCAAATATGTTATATTTACAGGTGATCTCTCACCAGAAGTTTATACCAAGCGGCTTTTATTTCCAAAGCCCTCTGTGAGCCAACTGGCAGGCAACTACCTCTCTTCCCTTGCACCTCAGCCACTCTCACAGCCAGTATTTGGAATTTCTTTTATTCCTGTTCATGGGGTGGGGACTGTGGGACGTCAGTCATCAAGCTCAGCCATGCTAAGGTCTGTGAATTGCACAACTGAAAGTCCGGAGCAAGGCCTGGAGGACACAGGGCTTTTCAGAGCTGTAAGGCACATGGAGGGGATGGGTGGGTTTCTGCACGTAGGAGCCACAGCGCTTGCTTCCTCCTGTGGCCCCGTGCTCAGCACTAGCAGACATGGATACTGGCTTGAACCGCAGTGGCAGAGACAAAGTGTGTAGGGTCATGGAAGAAAAGCTGGGGGGCATGTGTGTATTGACAACAGCTTTCACCCGCGACTGTTTCACCTTAAATGTTTGTGATGAATCATGTGACATTTTTCATTCTGGGAAGCCAGTGAGCCTGAGTCTGGGTGGGTGCAGTTTTGGTTCTGCACTGCATGTATTGATGGTGAAGAGGTGTAAGATAAGAGACATGAAGCATCCTTTCAGGGCACGTATTAGTTTCATGGTAGATGCATGAAACTTTTCTGCTGAGGCAAAGTCTTTCAGCCCATGTCGGTTTTAAGATTTCTCTTCTGGCTAATTCCAATGTTGGATGGGTTTAGGAGATGTTTCCCTCTATTCTTCAGTGAGTTGGTAGCATTAACACATATTTCCTTTTCTTTCAGAACACTTTAACCTGTGCTATGAGAAGGATAAGATGGGGGGAGGTTCTTGTACCCTGTCCCATGTTTCATATTCTTTTACAGGCATTTGCAGTTGGGGTGCCGTATGAGCTATGGTCCTTTATATTTAAACCTTGTTGTCTTTGATGAAAATGCATTCTGCCTTACACTTAGTATTCCTGTCTTTCTTCACACTGCTACTCAGTACTGTATGTATTCTGCTTTTTTTGCATTTATAGCTAAAAATAATAACGTGAGTTTTTCTATCAAATCCATTACTGCTGCACAATGCCACCCAGTAACCTCAAACTTAGACATAATGGGATTTGAGCACTTGAATGATAACTTGATTGCTTTAGATATTCATGTTCTTGAACCCCTGAAGTTGTGTCTTTCTTTCCAGCTGTGACCTTGAGGCTTGAAAGGACGTTGAGGATATTTTTCTTGCTGTTAGGAGAGTGTTTTCTGGAGAAGGTTAATTTTCAAGTTTTTTGTGCCATGCTACTATTTTGAAGTTTTGTCTACATGGACCAGTGTGACTGTTTACTTCCAGTGCTGCTCTGTTACAGTAGAAGACACAGACTTTGATGTGTTTTTCCAGCTTTATATGTGAATTGTCATAGTATCTTACGTAGCTTTAATGTCTTTTTATCCAATTTGTGTCTTAGTCTCCTGTATTTACTTGGTTGATTTCAGATATCTAGACAGTATTAAGCATTCCCAGCCACTTGAGAAACAAAACAATTGAAACTGGACTCAGTAATTCTGATTCATACATGGCTTTGCTAAAAAGACTTTTGTTTTGTATCGTGGTACTCTATGGATAGTGTTTACTAATTTTTATGTTGCTTAGCTATGTCAAGCAAATTAAGGCTTGGTAAGATGCGTGTAAAGATATCATAGGCTTCTAAATTCTTAGGGTAAAACCTTTTGACTGTAGGACAGAGTAATCCACTTTGGTTATAAAAGTGACTGCTGAGATAGTGCCAGGTTCTTTGGAGTGTGTTATTGACAATTTTCAGCTTCTAAGGTAACCAAAAAATGTTGAAAAGCTCTTAAGAAAATTATCTCAGAATTTGCTCTTTTATGGCCACATTATCCAATGAAAAGCCAAAGCTCCTTGCAATCTGTTTTGGAGAAATAATGATAATTGATGGTCTCTAACTGTGATCCCTTCATTCTGCAACATAGCTTGTAAACGGAAAAAACCACTCTACTTTAGTTCATTTGATTTGCAGTCTTTTAAGATTCTGTCATTAAGAAAACAAAAAGGACAACATAGTGAACAGGGCTGTTTAGACTGAACATATCTAGACCTTTTTTTACTCAAATATTCAGGTGAAATGTTTTGGAAATATATGCTTTGGCAAATTGTTTTTATTTAAACAGCCCAAATATTTTGTTAAAGCATTTTCTAAATTAAATGCTTGAATTTTACTGTTAAGAAATAGTTTATACTTTAAAAGTAACTGCTGAATAATGTTGACACGCACTAGAAAGTGTAAACATTGAAAATGCAGTGTTTTGGGTGAAGTAAAATGTTTCCTTTGACTTGATTGTGTTTTAAAATTGTTAGCTAATCAAAATAATATTCATTGGTCAACCAGAAACAAATTATTTTTGTTATTTCCACTCCTTGTTCAAAAGGGTGTTCAATTCCTGGTTAAAGAACAGACCTGAGTGCTGTTGAAAAAGACACATAATTTCTTTTCATCGCTTCTTTCTTCTATTTTTAAGAAGAAAAATGCCAAGAATGCCTAACTGCCAAGAAAATTGAACACAGTAATCTGTTAATTCAGTTAATATTTTGAGATTCTTAGCTATTAAATTGAGCAGTAGTATATAATACCTAAAGAAATGTTTTACTCTGCAAACTACAGTCTATGCTATTTGAGCGGGGTAAAGAAAACAATGAAAACATAATTGCTTATTTGATTTTCAGTAGGATTACATTACCTCTAGGAGAAAAAGACTTCATAAACTGACATGCAGAGAGGAGAAAGATGGTAGCAATACACTGGGACGTTCTTTTAATGGCAGTGGAAAAGTTTCTACATTTTTCCTCCCAGAAGAGATTTTCAAGTGCTTTCTTTCATAGCCAGTACCGAACCTGATACTGTTCTTATTTGAACTACTTTTATTTGAGAACGCTCATGAGATACAAATAATCCAGAAAACCTTGTGCTGATGTCTACTGTTGGCCCTTTTGCATAGGTACACTGCCATCTCTTCTGCCCTTCTTTTCCCATTATCAGGTAGAGGCACTGAAACCATCTGAGAAAGAAAGTAGATGGAAGTTGTGATCGTGGTGAGAAGCATCCTGGGAGGCTGCCACTCATCCTTGGCTATGTCTCAGGCACTTCTGCACCATGCTCAAAACATGTCAGATTTTCTCTGGCTATTGTAGAATATTGATATACTTCCAAAGGGCCTCTTTTGTTTATGTATCCAGGGAATACACATGACAGATCTTGAAGAGGATTTTTCTTTTGCTTTTAGTTGTGTCAAACAGTAAAATCAATGAGCCTTATTGCTCCCAAAATCAATGGATGCTGGCCCCTACTGCTTTGTGGGACCCTAATGCTGATGCTATTATCACTGCCCTTGTGACTTCAGGAGCTCTCTACCAGCAGGATATTGACTGCCCTTCCCAGCATGAAGGGCAGGAGAGCCTTCCTAATTAGACCTGGAAGCTTATTCTGAAAAATGTTCTGTTGATGTAAAATTTATGGGTTTTTTACTGAAAACTTCTGCAAAAAGTTTCATCCCTCCCCCCTCTAGACTTTTCCATTGGAAGTAACATCACTAGCTTTAAAGTTCTCTGTTCCCCCTGCCCTTGTTTATCCCCACTTTGATGAAATAAAACAGAATTCATATATTTGAGGTGAAGGTTTCATTATCATAGTCACACCTTTTTTAACTTAGTCATCTAAACATGAGGAAGAAATTCTTTCCTTTGAGGGTGGCAGAGCACTGGAACAGGCTGCCCAGAGAGGTGGTGGAGTCTCTGACTCTGGAGACATTCAAAACCCGCCTGGACGCCAACCTGTGCAACCTGCTGTAGGTGACCCTGCTCTGGCAGGGGAGTTGGACTACATGACCTCCAGAGGTCCCTTCCAACCCCTGTGATTCTATGATTCTGTGATTCTCAGGCTTTCTTTGGTACTGGAAAGAACACAAGACTTTCAACATATTTTATTTTGTATTATTCCTTGAGTTCTCAAAATTGAGGAATTCTTAAAAGTTGGTAACACAGCAAGGGAAAGAATTAGCTGGGCCAGTGAGTCCATTTTGTGTCAATCACAGGTAATTGTGCAAGAGGGGTCTAGTCCAGAAGGGGCTGCAGGGCATCATGTGCCACCAGCTACGCTATAGTGAAAGGAAAATGAATAAATGATGGTGAAATCATCCTATAAGCACATTGTCCAGCCTTTTAGGTCACTAATTAGCAAAGAGATGTAAAAAAGGATCAGGGTTTCCATGAATGAAAGGGAAAAAGTAATTTGAGGTTTATTTCCTGAAAAATTTTAAAAGCATAGGATTTTTTTTCCTGTTTTCAGGCTTTTGTTGAATTTGCTTTTGGTTTTGCTTCAGAGTTACCATGGTCTAGCTTGAGCTACAGCAGCACTGTGCAAGCTGAGCAGGGTTTAAAGCTCTTTGAGTCTCATGTAAGAGGCTTTCCCATGTGTACTATAAGGACATCGGTTCTGGGCAACAGCTGGATTAATTGGGCAGTGAGGATTGCAGAGCACTTCCAATCCTTCCAAGGCTGAGTGGTGACAGCAGGAAAGGGAATAAGGATCCTGTCCCCATTAGTCAGAAGGCAGAAGTCTTGAGATGAATTATGACTGCAAGGAAAAAATATGTACTTGCAATGTAAACTGCAAAGCTGATGTCCCACTGGGAAATGTGAATGCCATTACAATGCTACCTTCCGTATATAATACATAAATTAATGGATTAATTTAATTATTTATCTTTCAACATTTTCTCGCCTGGCAGGATGGAAATGCTGGTAGAAGCTTTGGTAAGCACAAAAAAATCTATGCTACTCTTCCTTTATTAATGATTTTTAGTCACTGAAAAGTCTCAGACTATTAAGATATACAGAGTTCTCTTATTAAGACACAAGAAAAAAGCACATGGAATTGTTATCCATTCATTGATTCCATCCAAAGCTGAAACAGGGTCTCACATTAAATTACTGGTAACACTGATTTCTCTTTGAGTTTTCTAGGAATGTTGCTACAATTTTCTCCTTCCCACTATTCTAGGAAAATTGCAAGGTACCAGAAATAACCAATAACAGAACAAAAAAACCCCACCACAACCAAACCCCTTGTGGTTCTGTTCATTAGTTGGACGTTTTGATTGCTGTTTTTCATTTACCCATTCTCCCTCTGCATGGCCCAAATCTTGGAGTCATTACTCAGTCATTCACTCCTCCATTGACTGCTAATGGGATAATTAGCCAGTGTAAAGCCTTTGGACACAAACTAACTTGGGTGGTGATCTGGAACACGTGTGGTCTCATTGTGTCAAATTAATAACGGTCTATTGTCATTTCTCAGGCATACTCTGAAGGTTTCAACCGGAGTTAAAATCTACAGGGTATTTTTTGTTCATTTCTTCTGCATGACCATGACTTAGCTAATATTCTATGCAGTATGCAATATCCTGTAACTGTCTTGGACTGTATAAATAATGGACGGCATTTGCATGCTGACCTGCAGTTATGTCTGTTTAGAGCAGACAGTGAACTTGCTTGGCTTGTTGATATTCTAGTTCCCTAGTAATCAATCTGCTTTGATATTTATGTGACCCAGTAAAGTATATTTTTGTTGGGTTTTAAATTGTGTTGTTTCATCTCCTTTTATATATCTAAAATTCAGCCTGGCTTGATTGCCATTTGGACCATAATATGTGGACAGCATGCCTTCACCTCGCCCCTGTAGTCACTTGGCTGTGCAGGCATGGAGGTCTTGCTTTGCTTTCCCGGGCACTGTGGAGGTGGTTAATCGTTATACCAATGTGATCTGCTGTCCTCCATGTATTCCTTGCGTTTGTCTTTCTCAGGACACTTTCCCTTTCTTTGTATTTGTGTAATTTAAAGTTCAGTTCCTATATACAGAAATTAACATTTTGATATAAAAACGCTGCTGTTATAAACAAATACCTCAGCTACTATAAAACAAACAGATAAAAAGAATAAACATACTGAGTCAGTGGAAGCTGATAAAGTGCAGACACTGCCTTAGGCTATCTCTGCACAGTGCAGACTTAACCCACACATCAGCTTTATCTCCTTCTTTTCCCTTCCTTTTTTTTTTTTTTTTTTTTTTTTAACGAGGTCACTAAAGACATTCTGTGTTTCTAAAAGTAATTTTCAGTCACCAGTGATAAGCAGAGTAATCTTTCCTAATATTTCTGGTAGTTTGGGACTTTAACTTGAGGATGAAGTGAGCAGACCAGGCTCACTCCTGCTCACCAAGCAGCAAACTGCCACCTCTCCACAGCCTGCAAGCTTACAAGCAGGCAAGGAGGATTCCTTTCCAGTCCTTGTACTTTTAATAGTTCTGGGAGGCGCTTGAGTAACTGTCTTCCTGTCTGTTAGATGAGATAAATGCTGTGTTTATCTCACTGAAATGTCATATTAGTTTATAATAAATATTTAAACGTGCCAACAGCTCCAAAGAATAGGTCTGAGAGACGTACTACCGTGATGTAAAAAACATTTGTATCATACACCAAAGCATCTTATTAAGTGTTGTAGAATAGGGCAGCGGGTTGCAAGTCATCCCCTCTGCCTGACTGAGGCCTGTGTAATGCTCCTCCTGCACCTCCTCTGCAATTACGGGCTCAGCCTTTCCAGGGATGTTTGCTTCTGTCACCCTGGGGCTTTGAAAAAGAAGGTCCTGGGTTTGATCCAGTCCCAGACTTTTCACCTGCCTTCTCTTTGGTGCGCAACTGCATGCTGTGGATTAAGTGACAGCAGAGACACCTCTACAGATGGGCCATGGCAGGGGCTCTGGTGGGACACGTGTCTGGGCTGGGCACTCCTTGGAGCTCCTGCTTCAGTGCAGCAGGCAGCTTCTGCCCTGCAAGCCTGATGGAGCCGGTCACAGGCCTGCTGTGTCCAGAGTCTCGGACTGAGAGGTAGCTACCCTGACACGTATGAGACAGAGGAGCTAGTGAATCTGAGGTGAGGGGAAAATGGGTACCCCATCAACAGGAGGAAAATGCATTTGTGTAAGAGATGTGGCAGGTCTGCAGTTCATCACAACATTGACGATATTGTCCAGGGTCCTCCCAGCCTCCTCTGTGCCACTGTCTACCAGTCCACTTGTGAATGTTCAGCAGGAAAACAATTCATCACAGCCATTCTGGGTCTTGCCCCCCTCTTTTCCAGGCGTGTGTTGAAAATTGGCAATATAAAAGGATATATTGGTGGACTGTTTCTGTCTTAGCTTAAAAAGAAACAGAATTTTCTAAAAGTTGTTTTGGTGTCCTTGGGACAGCTTCAGGACAATTTCTTCATCCAGAGTTATGTGTCACACCTTCTCTCAGAGAATTTCTGTTTCCCATATATTTTTTTAACTTTGTTTTTTAGCTGTGGACTGACTGAACTGTCATTAAAATCAATGGAAAGTTCCCCCAGCAGTTTACTAGCGCAAGGTACAGTCCTTAGCATCTCTTCAAAGACCGCAGAAATCACTGATGTCAGTAGGAAGCCTCCTTGCTTAGCCCCTAAACCCCTACTGGAAAGGAAGGACAGGGCATTCAGCCAACATGTATGTAGCCTGTCAGGGAAGAAAATCTTGTCATGGCATTACAGTTTCCCTTCTTTTTCATGCAGACTCATTAATTTGCTAAACCAGATGTTTCTCAGCCTGGCAGATCTATTAATCTGTATATTTTCCAGTTTGCCAAACATTAAATTACCAGAAAAATAAATGGAAACTCTCATTTACTTCTAGTCCTTAAGATCTCCTAACATAATCTAAAAGTGCTTCAAGCAAGAAACAAAAGGGAATAACCAAAGCCTACATCATCCTTGAGCTTCCATTCATCTCCCCATAGGGGACCAGCCTTCCTCTTCTGGAGGAGCTCTGTGCACACGTATTAGAGTAATTTCCTCCGACAGTTCTCTTGATAGAGAGGAATATTCCTCCAGTTATCATATCTCCAGAGGCATCCCTGCATAAAAAGCATGTCTGCACTATTAAAGGAATCATGTTAATGGGCCTAAAATGTTTCAGTCAGGAAACTGAAAAATTTAGTGAGGATATTACAGTGCAGAAGCATTTTGTTGTTGGGATGTGTCCACATGTGGGTATTGACTCATCTGTATTTAACTTTTCACAGCCTTTGACTTCACCTTTCACTTGACTCCCTCTCTTGTCATTTTCTTGGTATGAAAAATTTTAGCCTTTTTTTTGACCTCTGTGAACTTATAAATTCTGGTTGCTCACACATGTAATCACAGAGCAAACAAAGCAGCTGGGAAAAAGCTCCTGCTGAAGGAAGGGAGGTTGTTACAGTGCAGCTGGAGGAGACTGTGCAGCATCCTGCTCCTCTCCAGCCAAAGCTCGTTTCTCTCACAAATACCTTTCCATATCTTACCTATGAAGTGTGTCAGAGGATGCAGCTTGAAACGGGCCATGATTTGCCAGTAACCTGGTCAATATGTGAGTGTGTCCCAGCTTAACCATTTTAGACTGAAGTATCTGTGGGAGAGATGCTGGGAGTTCATTCATCTTTGTGGGTTCTGTTCTACACCCATATCCTAGATGAAAACCCAGCAATGTTACTCTTTAAGAAGACATTAGTGGGTCTGGTGCCTTCTTAAGTCTTAAAATAGAAAGCTATCCTCTTATTCGGGATTCATTTCTCCTAACTAGTGAAATTTTATACGATCAGGAGTAAAAAAAAATGCATAAAGGATTTACAAAGCTTCAGAAACAACTGTTAGAAAAGCTGGTTGGGTTTTCTTCTGGTCAGAAAATTCAGGTTGGCCATACTTGATTGGGTTATTTCATTCATGCTGACAGCGGAGAGTTTCTGGGTTCCAAAAAGGGATTTCTGGAGAAATGTAGTGTGGTCCATACCTGTCACTCTCATAATATCTTAAATTTTTAAGTACCATCTTATATTATAAGTAGCCTTAGTACTGCTCATTCCTTTAAAAGAAATCAGTAGCTTCTCACTTTTCCAAATACTTCAGCTGTCTGTGTCTCAAAAAACATCCTTGCAATTAGCATTTTTGAACTGTCAGCAGATGGTCTCTCTCTCGTCCTAAAGGTGGCATATTCTCCTCATGGTGTGAATTTCCCCTGTTTCTGTATTGCATTTCTGCGTTGTATGTCATGTATGCATTGCACATCTTCAGATACAGAGGGGTCTAAAAGTCAAGCCTGTCATTGTGGTACCTCCATGACCACTGAAGTTACAGGAAACTTAGAGGTGAAAAGAAGTTCCAAGAAGTATTTGTAGCTATCTGCTTAGCTGCTAGCTTTTTTATGGCCCTTTTAATTGACAGTTTGAAACTTTTGTTATTTCTGCACCTACCAAAGTGATTTTCCTTTGAAAATAACACTTCACACAGGTGTAAATGGAAGGGTTGGTATATTCAGACCATAAAAATGTTCTTATTATAAATTAAAAATCAACAGCTCCTTCTCTTTTGTAAAAAAAAAAAAAAAAAAAAAAAAATTGGAAAAAATATGCTGACTAATGTCCTCTTCATTCTTGTATCCCTGCTGCCCAAATTAATAGCTACAATTAGACTAAGCTTTGTGTATTGATTGTCTTGAACTTACTTGGCAAGGATGGAAACTTGGGATTCATATAACAAGAAAACTGATTCTGGGTCCATCATTTGTATTATGTGGCTGATGTTCATTCTGTAAAAGCAGAAGGCTCAGGAACTGTGCAACACCGGTCTGAAAAATTATAGCAGGACTGCCTTGACCACCGGGTGGTAGTGAAGTGAATGAAGATACGGAAAAATTTAGTTTAGCATGCACTTTGCTCTTTTGCTGAATGAGGCTGCTGGTAAGGACAAGAACATTAATTTTTTGGCTGTTGCTCTGTAAAATATGCAGATGTAGAAGCCTTAACTTACAATGAACATTACTGGTTAATTAAGGAGATTTATTGATTTATTCTTAGCAAAGGACTGTTAGCCAATGTTCACTGCTAGGCAATCATTGAATTCAGATAGAGAATAAGATAGGTGAGAAGAAATATTTTTCTTCCCTGGCATAATGTTTCTGTCTGAATCTCAAAATAGGAATTATATATTTCTTCCATTGTTAAATTATTATAATTACTAAATTATTGTAATATTTAAATAAATGGCTGCAAATTTATAGCAAAAATATTAATTATCATATTTAATAAAGTATTTATCGTTGCTTAACAAAATGTTACTGAAATTTTGAGTCGGAAGTAAGAAGTTCAAAGATGAGAGTTCAATAGATTTGAATCTTGTCTGAAGAATTCTTTTTAAAGCAACACTTGGCACATATTTGACAGCTTATCATTAAATGGATGCTTTTGAATCATCTGCTGGTGGCATGGATTTTCAGATTGCATTGTAACAACCCAAGTGCCTGGAACCCTAACCCTCATGATGCAAAGATTCAAAAATAGAACCGGTGCTATTTATACTACCTATTTGGCTATGCATGAAATGATATTGAATAAAAGGCTTGTGTAGAAATCTCTTTCACATTTTCATAGCAAATACTGAGCATACATTAAGAAGAAATTACATGTATCTGAACTTAATGGGTGAGGTGTCCCAGGCTTCTCCAAATGAATACTAATGGAAGGAAGCTGCAATATATATTGAACATTTAATTAACTTTTGGGGCAAGACTGTCAATGCATGACACAGTGGCAACACGTGTAAGAAAAGCAAACAAACAAATAACCCCGCAACTTGTATTTACAAGTACAGTTCCAGAATGGGAAGCAAGAGACATTTTAGCAGCAATCTTTCTGCAGAATAATCCTAATGCCTCTGTGCTGCAGCGGCTGGTATGTACACATGGGAGAAATCCAAATGGGAGAGATCATGTTCAGCCATCAAATTAAGGAGTCCTCCTTTGGCCCCTGTTTGTGTGGCGTTCTGTTTTTTTTTTTCACTGGCATTCAAGTGGGCTATGACTGAGATGGCCATAGGTTTACCATGCTGTGTCAGGAACAAAATTGAAGTGTCTGTGATGTGTCAGAGGATGGAGCCGTACAGTGCCTGATCAGGGTCTCTGTGTCCACGCATGTATGCGTGTACACCCAGAGTGAACGTACCTGCAGTGGCCCAAAGTTTTGTAAACCTGCACTGGCTGCTGATATGTGGCTGATATTTTCACCCTGTACGAGTCGGTATCACCTGTAAATGGAGGAGAACTGGAGGTCCGTGTTTGCAGTCCCTCTAAATCACCGTGAATGTGTTGTGTTACCACATTAGGAAATGTACATAAACTACGACTGAGGTCAATGCATTTGACTTTCTGGAGAACCAGCCAAAATAATTGTATCTCAGTGAAAGCAGGGTAACAGCAGGAAATAATCAGCTAGGATATTTCCTCATTGGCTAGGCTATTTCCTCATCATACAAGCAGTTCCTGTCAATGTTTACTACTACAGCCGGTAACAATTCAAATCTAAGAAATTTCTTTGCATTGTAAGTAGCACATTAAAATACAGTATATATCTAGTGATGCTAGTCATCCTTGTAGTCTCTGCTAGGTTGCTATTAAACAGCTTTTAGTCAGTTAATTACAAAGTAGAGAAGATGCTGCTTATGTGTTTGTTATTCAAGAGGTTTCTTTCACAGTACATGCAATATTTGGTTTAACTACCATTTTTAGAGTTTATTGGTCCAGTAGTGAAGTAATATCGTGTGTTTCTAAGGAAATGTGAAGGTGTGAGAGACAGCTCAAAGACCAAATGGACTGATTACTCCTTATCAAAGCTGAGTTAATCCCCTGATGTTTAGTTGGTGTGCAGCTGGGAGCTGATCAACTGGGGAACTGTAAACAAATGATAAATAACATCTATTCCTAGGAGTTAAATTCCCTCCTTGTGTTGAATTTTGTGAGTTGGATTGCATTCGCCATGAGTAGCTGTCATTCCATCTTGGCTCATTTTGTTATATTTGGGAGCTCTGATTCGTGACTTGGGAGAACAGCTACGTTTTGTCAAACATTTCTGAGTGTATGGATTTCTGGTACACGGTTTGACCTTTGAATGTAGGGTAAATTTCCCATTAAGTGTAAATGCGGTGTTTGTTGTTGCTGAATACACATTTTTGCTCAAAGAGATTTTGTTCTTTTGGGCTCAAAACACTGCGTTTTTTGGTGCTGATGACTCTGACTTACTGCTAATTCATCAGTAAGTCCTGTCTCTCACCCAGCTGCAGCCTGGCCCTGCTCCATCTCCTGTAGAAGAGCTGTGGAGTTGTGGGGACAGGGAGGCACAGCAAGGCTCTCCAGCCTCAGAGGTCCTGCATCTTCCAAGGTCCCCTGGTACTTCGAGGACTTGCAGGTTTTGGGTATCTGACCCTTGGCCCTGTTAAGGCTGAGGAGACCCAATTCTAGCTTTCTGCACTTGTCCTGCTTTGCAAACACAAGCACCAATGCATGTACACACAATCAGACACCACCATTCTTTCCAGTTGCTGCATAATGAATAATTGTACCAGGGACAAATTGCTCTTAATAATCACTTTTACATCTGTACGTAATCTATGTAGCCATCTTTCTTGCCCAAAGTGCAGTTACCTGGTTCACTTTGTGATGTCTGGGGCTTGAACTAAGAACTCAGGAAATCTTCACATTTGTTGTTTACATACTCCAGACATAGCAGGTGCTGTAGTCGCCATGGGAATCAACCTCCTCCCCCAGAGCAGCGCTTTCTGCCTAGAGATGTGTCTTAGGGTTTGACACAGTTGTAAGATTGGGCAGTTGCTGGTTCTCTGTTCGCCCAACTCCAAAAAAAAAAAAGTTTTTACTTTCTGGTGTTAACTAGAACAAGTCAGAGAGGGGAAAATACTCTTCAGATTTTGCCTGAGGTAGGGGAAGGAGCTAGTAATTTGCCGAAACAGTGTTATTCTCGCCATCGAAAACAAACCTCTACATACCAGTATGGGAACTGGCCCTCAACATTTTCCGATCGGCACGTGAGTGTTTGAGTGAGGTGGAGAGCGACAGATTCAGCGAGAGCAAAGGGAATGTTACAGTCGAAGGAGATCACAGCCTTACCACCCAAAATATGAATTACATCTCAAACTGGCAGAAAAGCCAGCATCCTGTTTTATTTAGCTGGCAGGCAATAAACAGTGGTCACCCTGCTGCCTCATATCACTCACTTTCTGCAGGATCTGTGGCTTGACTGCCTTTTATTACCCACTGGCTTTTCTGCTGGTTTCATAAAATGTGATTTTAAGAACTTGCACGACCTCCTTAATTCATCTTGCAGTGCCTGTGTGTTTCGGGGACTTCACTATGTATATGTGATCTAACTTGATCAAATACAATGAACTGTAGATGTTGTGGCACTTGTGAAGTGTGTAGAAAAGCAAATATTGAACAGAAAAGAGAAGGTAAATCAAGAAGTCCCTGCTAAACTGACAAGGGAGTACAGAAAGGAAAGAGAAGAAAAACAGTAAAACGTTGCTTAAAGTGCAAAACTTACATTTATAATATGCCACAGAGGACAAGAGAGCAATGATATTTTGATGTGTAAACAAATACACATAAAATTATAGTAGATGAGCTTATGTATTTTAGATAACTTTGTACGTGTTACATTGGCCAAGACACTAGTTGGAAGAAGATTTCTCTGCCAGCAAATCTTTCACAATTACCGGCTGTGTGCAGAAGTTGGTGCCGGTCCCTGGGAGAGGCTGGGGCTGCCGGCCTGTGTGTGCTGCTGGAAATGGTGAGGAGTGGAGCCCAAAGGACCAGAATAAGCCCAGGGTCATACTGGGGCCACTCCTTTTGTCTTCACAGTGAATTAAATCAACTTTTGCCGCTGGGTTCAATTGGGTCAAGGCTGGGTTTTTCTCTTCTCAAAATAAATATTTTCCACCTACAGGTATGCCAGATACTGGCTTACAAATGTTTCCAGTCAGAAAAAACAGAGGATAAATTAAGAGAGAAAGTGTAACAGTGCTAAGGGAGAAAAAATATGAAATAACTGAGTTCTTTCTGTGTTTTGAAAGCCATTTTTTCTCCCCATTTAACTCACCATTATTAGGTGCTTTTGGTTTTCTCCCTCACTGTGAATATAGAATTCAGTCATTTTTCTCTTTCATACAAAAAGCATCCATTAAGATAAATTTCAGTATGGTTCTGTAACACGACTTGTGCCTATCATCCCTAATTGCATTCATGTCATCAAGGAATTTTTTTTGAAAGTATTTGCCTAAAATGGTTATGTCAGAAACAGTAAGAAAAATTCTTATCGTTACAGCTGAAATATAAAACCAAACTCAATAATTTCAAATACAGAAAATATTTACCCTACTGTATTGAATTATTTGATGTAATATAATTACACTGTGTGTTGGTTTCCCATAATCATTATGTTCTGATAGCAAAACTAAGTATGAACTAAAAGGAACATACACAGTCTAATCTGTATCATTTCAGTTAGGCTCTTATGGAGATTTTTGTATTTTTGTTGTTGTTGAGTCTTATTCTACTGTGTGAAAGTTTGGCTTCAAATCACTGGAAATGATAAAATTGGTCAGGTTTCATTTTTCATATTTGAAGGTTATTTTCAGCTGCACTAATAAAATGCCCTAGCCACGAGGAGCTGTGGTGTGGTGTAATGAACAGTCTCAGGAAACAAGTGTGTAATTTTGGATGCAGACGATGGTGGAAATCCAGCTAAATGAAAGCTTTTCCAAGCAGAACCATTGGGAGGAAACCATTGCTCTTGCTGATGAGGTCCCGTCCATGGAACAGAGCTTTTCATAGCACACTACTTGTTCAACCGACAGCCACTTATAAATCATGGAAATAATGATCGATGGGGCACTATCGAAACAGGCTCCACAAGTTGGAATTTACAAGCATCGCCCCAGAAAGGCGGGTGCAGCCTGGCAGTCAGCAGAGCAGCATTAGAAGCGGGGTGGCTTCGTGCTCTGAACCCATGGTCCCCGAGATACCTGCCCTTCCTATGGCTCATGTCCCCCCCAGCTCCCCGGGGAAGTCTTCTGCGGTTTGAGGTACTCACCTCATGTCCGTGTGCACCACGTGTGCTGCCACACATGCTGCTCTGTATGTATCTGATTCAGTCATTTAACCTGTTAGTTTGACACAGAGTTGTGCACATCTAATCTTAAAATTTCTGGAAGAAGCTTTATTCTCCGTTTCAATATTGCAAATCCAGGGTAATGTCAGAGTTACAATCTATAGCTGATGAAGATGGGCTTCTCAGAAGTGGTCAGTATTGGTTTCTCCATAACCATGGAAATCATATACATTTAAAGTTTTTAAGTAAACAGTAGGTGTAGATTTAGGCTAAACCTGAACACATTTGAGAATCTCAGACATGTTCTGGGAAGCAACATGTTCATTGTTTATACCTAAGGTTAGACTCAGAAGTGACTACGTAGGAAATTAAACCAAACTGGCTTGACTTTTCCAAGGCATTGCAAACCTATGGTGTCTATTCATTGTAGGGGTTGTGAATCCCTGGAAAGCAGGGATACATAAAACCAGAATCCTAATTTTAGACAACTGAGTTTGAAGAATATTTTCTCAGATCTGTGCAATAAAATGGGAAAACTTTTGTCCCAGTAACCTCACATGAATGGCAGCTTTGGTACATACCAGGCAATCTTTGAAAAACATGACAATAAAATAATGGAAAATGACTTGGGCCTATAGGTTAAATTCTGCACACTAAATGAAACGGGACAGACTATCATCCAAGAAAATGGCACAGAAAAGAGGGAATTTCTTCTTCTTGAATTAATAGAAGGTATATCCTGAAGGTTTTCTTTCACAGATTGAGACTAATTTGCAGGTTATTAAACTGTAATATCTGAGTCCTTCCACAGAATGTGGCCCTTCTGCACCACATTTTTAATGTATCAAGTTCCTACAGAGCACCTAATGAAACAGCAGAGAACTTGCAAGATACTGTATGGTCTAGCTGAGTACTTTCAGTTGTGTGGAAAGTGATTCCTAGATTCAAAATGCTAATCTGTAGTGTTTGACATCTGTCATAGGGTGTCAAATTGGGAGCCCTCTGCATAAAAGGCACTCAAGTCCTTAACAAGCTACCCTCATTTTGACAAATGTGTTTCTTCTACCTGCTGCTATTTCTGTGTGAAGAGGAAGGTGACAAAATGCTTCAAGTCAGATGACAAAAATATCTTTCCTACTGTTCAGTAACCTCCATGCACCTGGTCTCCATGGTACTGTAGGATGGGGAGGCCAAGAGGCAGGCAGCTTTAGTTATCAGTCTCTTCAGCACGCCTCCCTGTGCGGAGATGGGGCAGGCAGAGGTTAAACAGCAAAATTTCTGCTGTTAGACCAACAACATCTCCTCTAGTGTTACTGTGTGCTCAGGCACAATTGAAGAAAAATAAGGAAAAAACCCACCAGCAAAACTCTAGAGGCCTTGCTGTTCACTTGCAAAGATAGGAAAAGAATCTGACATTTCATTTTACACAACTTCCATAAGAAGAATCATATCTTAGAAAAATTCCTTTGTTTTCACCCCTGTCTGTAGATTAACTGGAGAAAGCAGAACAGAGGGGTGTCCTGTGCTTTTTTGCTCCTTTTGCTCATGGACACTGTGTGCACAGTCCTGCGTCACACACCGCGGCCACAGGCCCTTTCCCCTCTCCTCCTCTCCCCTGTCCCAGGGGCTGGAGCAGTATTTCGGGAGCAGCTGAAGCACCTTGTGAAGTTCGGGGACACCTTGGAGGAACTTACCTATATCAGGGTCAGGTTATATGACAGCAGTCACTCAAAATGGAGCTGTCACCTTGCCATAAGCCATACTCCCTCTGTTCTCATACCAGCTTCTGTGCAGTGCTACAGGAGCCCGCATGAAGGTGAGCCTTGCAGGCAGTCTTCTCTCACAGCCAGAAACCCCAGCAGGGTCTGGGAGCTGGAGCCGGTCCCAGTTCCAGCTCTGCAGTGCTCGGCAGCTGCCTTGCTCAGTGGCCACTCTCATGAGCAAGGTGATGATGACCAACCTGGCCAGGACAGCATTTGTCCCCTTTTGCATTAAAAATTTGTACTTTGTTTTTCTTCTATATTTTGTTTTTTAAAGGGCCTAATAGCCTGTTGTCAATCTAAAATGAAAAACCTAATATTTCCCATTCTGTGGGAAGCAGCTAAGGCACATGTGGCAGTCATTATTCTCCAGAAGCGCTGATGGCAGCGGCAGGTGCTCAGTCCTTGGCTCTGCTGCTCTGTGGGGCAGACTTGGGCACGGACACGTCTTCCCAGCACAACAGCGAGCTGCACGATCCTTCATCAGAGTCTTTCAAACTGCTCAGAAAGACATTATTGTGGGTTGAGCAAAATATGTTATGTATTTTCTTCCTGACACAATTCATTTAACTTTGGGGCATTTTAATAAAAGTCCAGGAAACAAGGATGCATTCTTCAATGTTATTAGAAAAAGTCTAATGAGCTTTAAAGCAGCAATATTTCGTTTTAGTTCATTGTTAGTTATTTCTCGAATAATCAGGGTCATAGAATGGTTAGGGTTAGAAGGGACCTTAAAGATCATCTAGTTCCAAACCCTCTGCCATGGGCAGGGACACCTCCCACTAGACCAGGTTGCTCAAAGCCCCATCCAACCTGGCCTTGAATACTTCCAGGGATAGGGCCTGCACAACTTCTCTGGGCAGCCTGTTCCAGTGCCTCACCACCCTCACAGTAAAGAATTTCTTCCTGAGATCTAATCTGAATCCACCCTCTTTCAGTTTAAAACCATTACCCCTCATCCTATCACTACACTCTCTGATAAAGAGTCCCTCGACACCTTTCCTGTAGGCTACCTTTAAGTACTGCAAAGCTGAGAACTCCAGGCTGAACAACCCCAACTCTCTCAGCCTGTCTTCACAAGAGAGGTGCTCCAGCCCTCTGATCATCTTCATGGTCCTCCTGGCTGTCTCCAACAGGTCCATGTCCTTCCTATGTTGGGGGCTCCAGAGCTGGATGTAGTACTCCAGGTAGGGTCTCACCAGAGCAGAGGGGCAAAATCACCTCCCTCGACCTGCTGGCCACACTTCTGTTGATGCAGCCCAGGATACAGTCGCCTTTCTGGGCTGTGAGTGAACATTGCTGGCTCATGTTGAGCTTTTCATCCACCAGTACCCCCAAGGGCTCCTCTCCTCAGGGCTGCTCTCAATCCGTTCTCCATCCAGCCTGTATTTGTACTTGGAGCACAAAGAAGGAGCCTTGTTTCTGTCATTCACTGGAAATGCGAGAAACCACCAGCAGATGTAAAACAGATCTGCTGTCAGCCCATCTTGTGCCCTGACTGCTGGGTAAATGCCTAAAGCTATCCAATTTGCTTCACTCCAAAAGGGGTTAAGAAGCTGGTGAGAAATATGCAGAGAAATACTGACTGTTGTCTTGGCACTGTCCCTGGCACAGAATCATACGTGCTAAGTGGACCTGAAGAAGGACACGGCCCCAGTGAAGAGCATCCCTGCTGGAGCCTTGCTGCACACCATAACCCTCACTCTGAACAAGAGAGTGCAGCAGTGCTGAAGTTCAGACTGGTTGTGATACACGTCCCAGCTGCCAGCAGACTAACCACAGTTGTAGTTGTAACGTGTTGTAATTAGTACAAGTTAAAAGATATTTTGTTTTGCACTCTTATTCTGCCTTTAGTCATCTTTGCACAACTCCCAAACCACAGGGGTACCTGAGGGAAGAATGTGGGGTGGATTAATGAACAGATATTTTTACCGTAGGGCAGAATGCATCAATAGACAATGCGGCTCTGCCAGTGCTAGCCACTGCTTCACTTCCCAAACCTGGTCAGGGGCTTGGGAAGTCAACTGTGACACTCGTAATTCAGCAGAGTCTATGCTCCTGTCTGCTGAGCCACTACATCGGCCAGGTGTAACCTGCACTTTTTTTTTTTTAATGTTAGCTCCCTTTATTCTATAAGCTACATGTACAAGATGAACTCCCAATCAGAGCTGTTTTATTACATGAGTTATGCTACAAAGTTACTCCTGTCTTCTCAAATTAGACAGAAGGATTGTATGGCCTTTTAAAGAAGGGTAGAAGAAACATAATTCTGTTTTGTGTGGGTGAATTTCCGCGGAAGTCAGCTTACTTTGCATTGGGCTGCGTTTGGCAGCCTGTCAACGTCTGTGTGGGGAAATTGGCATATATTACCTTTCTGTTCACTGGATCTCATTTACAAAAGGAAAAAGCAAGTCCAAAATCTTCTTAAAAATGTCAGGCCAGTAAACAGACCAAAGTCGCAGAGATGGTTTAGTTTATTTTAGAGAAGATTCTGTTACAAACTCACATTCCAGTTTGGGTTGACATAATATTGTTATATGTTTGTACCATATGTTTATAATTTTAAACAGCTTGGAGGAAAACAAACAAAAACTATGCCTCCTGCTAAAGGGACCTATTGGCAATATAATCCTGGGCAGAAATTTCAGATGGTGAATTGTGTCTCTCAGAACGTCAATCAAACCTTGTCAGCAAAGAATGAGTAAACAATACTTTTATTAACCTGAATTTAGTCACTGATAGTCTGTTAGTTTCTTAAGAAGAAGAATTCATTTGAGAAACAGGTCACCAGATAAATTACATTCTTTTCTTTTCTCTAATAGCCCACTTTCTTCCCACACTTAACACTTCTAGCAAAGTGGGTTTTTAATGTGTTGTTCTATACATAGTCCATAACGGGGAACTTATTTTAATTTAGAAAACAATATGGTATCTCTCAAGTGCCCAGGGAGATCAAAGGAAATAATTTGTATCAGTATTTAGTAATGAATATATAATGACAAAAAGGAGATTTCTTAATTCCTGGTGTTGTAATATGACTGATGGGGAAAGTAATGCTTTTGCCCTGACACCTGCCTCTCCTTCCACCTTACAACACCGTCATGGTTTCCATAGGGAAAGATTATCTGAGAACACAGAATGAAAAAATGTGAGGGCATTTTTTATTTCCATTTTCATACAGCTTTTAGAGGCAGAAGAAAGGATAGAAAAAGTGATTCTTTGATTGTCAGGGCATTTCTTGTGGAAAGCACCACCTCCAGGCTGATGCCTGTCCCCCCCAATCACTGGAATTAATTTTCTTCAGGGGATGCTGACTTTTGGGTGGAAAAAAGGAAAAAAAACCCCAACCTTTTCATCCCCAAACTGTAAAAAATCATATGAAATTGCTCAATTTAGAAAGGACTGTTCTGAGAAGCACCAAGCTGTTTTTCAGCTCCACCACCTCTGTAGTCTTATCTGCAGGTGGGACTCTTGGCCAGCCCATCTTACCCCATGTGTCACTGGCTCTCATTTGTGGAGCTGCTGTGGCTGGTCCTCGCAGAAGTCGTTGTGCTAGCCTACACCAGAATCACCAGGCAGCTAAACTACATCTCTTCATTACATTAAGGCAGCATTTCCATATGAAACTTTTGTGGTTTTATTCTGATACTTTTAATGAAAAGCATGCTTGGTTGAAATACTCACGCCTATAATTTTCCATCAGCTCAGAATGATGAGGATAAAATACATTGATCTAGAGAACCCATTCCTGTGAAGCCGGTGCTCCCAAGGACACTGTTTGCGTCCCTGCCTGCTCACAAAAGCACAAGAACTTTTGGACATTTTTTCATTTTTAATGTCATTTAGATCTTGTCTTGCTACTAGAGTTAGTGATGGAAATAGCTTCTTTGTTCACCGGTCAGGTTACTGACGGATGTTTCCTGAGTGGGAAAACAAAGCTTCAGTGCAGTGTTGGTGCGGTGGGATCTGAGGCTGTGGGAACAGAGGAAACCTTCTCGCAGGAGGGTTTCCACCGAACTCAGTTTACATTTTCAGTCAGAGAGAGCAGTTTTGCCACCAATTTCTCAGCATCCCACTTTGATATTATTCACATTGCATTAACATCTAGAAACCATGTCTGGAAAAATACCCAGAATTAGGCTTTAGATAAGAAAGCAACAAGCTCCTAGACAGGTGCTTAAATGCTTTGCAGAATTTGGTCCTTGCAGGGAAACCCATATTTATATATAATATGGATTTTATATATATATATATATATATATATATATCTAGAGCTAGAAACTTTGTCTCATACTCGGCACTAAACACTAATTAACTACAATTACGTACACCTATATTTGGGAAACACATACAAAGATGAGCCATACAAAATTAGATGGTCTGCCCTCTTGACAGACTGTTTCAAATAATATTAGCTGTATATATTAAAGGAAATCAAATGTAATAATTAATGATTCAGAGAAAATTGTGGGAAAAATCAGAGTTACTCAGAGCATTAGTAGGGAAAGAATAAAGCTCTAAGATGGGCAAATTGCATTTGATGAATGCCACAGGTGCAACACTTTTCAGTACGCCTTTGCTGGGCTAATAGCAATAAATGAGGCTCTGAGCTCAGTGAGGGGTGCCAGGCACTCTTCTAATAACAGTAATTCCACAACAGTAGGTGAGTAGAAGCTTAGAAATGAAAAAGGGAAATCAAAATACTGTCTCAGTCTTGTTGAAAGAAGCTTTTAGCTTCTTTTAATTTCTAAGAAAAAAAACCGCCAAAACCAACCCTGAATTATCCAACTTTGCTGTATAACTTTCCTTATTCCAGGAATGTCATAAATATATTACAAAACAAGTTTTGAAGGACTGTGGACTTTGAATCAAACCTGACACAGGATTTCAGGGTAATAAATGACTGAGGAAGGCCAGAAGCATGGGGAAGATAAAGAACCTGCAGATCCTCAGCAAGGAGTGGACAGGTTCTGATGGCTCTTGTGTCTTAGCTCGAACCTGCCTATTTTCCCAACTTCCCCTTCATATGAGCCAGCAGCAGAAGTGAGCTTTGTGGGAGGCTGGAAGGAAGGAGGGATCACAGAGGTAGCACCTCTGTGAGTGGCAAAGGGAATTAAAAGCATTGGGAGCACTTGGTGGTCATCAGCAATGATCTGGCTCTTGGGGATACTTACACCCAACTAGTTATATGACCTGTGCTATCTACATACTTGGCTTTAACAGCAAATTTTGAGGGAGCGGCTACCACATAGGGGGGGATTTACAGCCAGGCTTTTGCACTTTAAGCACTTCTAGCTGAAATATTTGTATTCTGCCATTGTACCACAACTAATTTATCAGGACTTGTTGCAAAGGTGATAAAAACATGTGGAGGGTAGCAATATGTTTCACCTATCAGTATGGTAAATAACTCGGCTGCTTTTGGATACCATGGGTGACCACATTTCTTCTTTAGCTATCTAGTTATTTAAATTGATGAGCATAAAATATATGTTCTGCTAGTGAAGGTAGGCTTTCGTCTAGCTGAAAATAGTTAGTTAGTATTGTCACATATTTGAAACAGGAAAAGGGTCGAAAAGCTGGGGATTGATGTAGTGGGAACTTGTGGCTGCAGCTGCTGCGGCGCTTCAGCTGCAGGCACAACGCAGGGCTGCCCAGACTCACTCTGCGACAAGACAAGAAAAAGCTGTTATTTTGGTCATCTGAGTTTGGCTTCTGAGTTTCACATGATCATTCTTTCAGCAAGCCCACGACTTCCCACAGGACTGGAGCATCGCTCCGGATCCAGACTCCAGGCTCACCCAGAATTACTTTGTTCCCCTTAATGCTGCTCACTTGGGTAATGTTGCTGCTCCCAGTTTGGGTAATGGGGTTTTTACTGTTTGAGTAGTTGCCTACAGAATCTGCACAGGTACACCTTATTCACCTTAAAGACTTTGCTTTTGCTGAGTACGGTTTCCTCTCTCTGACTGCTCTTGGGTGAAATTGTGCAGCATTTTTAAAAATGTATTGCTTGTATCCTTGTCAAAATCAACTTGTTCGGGAAAGTAAAAGTGTTCAGAAGATGCTTTTTCAATGTTTTGTTTCTCCAACTGTTTGAAAGCAATGATTTACACAGCCATAGTGGAATGGCAAATGTAGATAAGGAAACCAGCCTGCAGGCACTTGCCATCTGCATTTAACTGTAATATAAATGCCAATTAATGCAAATATTGACAATTTGTTAAATCTTTAATACCTACCTGAACAATAACCCCAAAAAGTCATGTCAAACTTCATTAAAACTATTTTTCAACCTAAAATAGTTTTTCTTTTGCATAGTGGGACTTTCCTTCAACAACCTGACTGTCCTCCTGGTTATGGTTCTGAGGCCTTTGCAACTACATTGGGAAGAAGAGGTGGTTGTGAAGGACTAACAGCAGCTGCCATGTGTGGAAATCTCACAGGTGGAAGATATTTGCAAATGTTCCCCAACTCGTTCCTCTTTGCTCTCTCCCGGGATACAACATGTGTTCTGCAAATACATGGCTGGTGTCAGGAGGAGAATGAATGTCCTGCTCCAAAGCTGGACACTCCTACTTCTGGTAGGAAGTGATAGTCTTTCTGGCTACCTCTCTGCAATAACTTCACTCATAGCCTTCTCTCAGTGCTTTTCCCTACAGAAAGCACTGCTGATCCAGCAGCTTGAGAATCACAGAATCACAGGGGTTGGAAGGGACCTCTGGAGGTCATGTAGTCCAACTCCCCTGCCAGAGCAGGGTCACCTACAGCAGGTTGCACAGGGTGGCGTCCAGGCGGGTTTTGAATGTCTCCAGAGTCAGAGACTCCACCACCTCTCTGGGCAGCCTGTTCCAGTGCTCTGCCACCCTCAAAGGAAAGAAGTTCCTCCTCATGTTTAGAAGGAACTTCCTATGTTCAAGTTTGTGCCCATTACCTCTTGTCCTATCACTGGGCACCACTGAAAAAAGACTGGTGCCATCCTCCCGGCACCCTCCCTCTAAGTATTTGTAAGCATTGATGAGAATGATACAGGATATCTGGGTTCGGGCTGCTGCAGACTCCCTCGGAAAAATATCCATATTGGATGTAATAGAAGTGCCTCCATACTTCAGCACTTCCTGGTTGTCAGCAGCTGCTGCCCCAAATCAAAGCTACTGTCCGGCAAAGGCACAGGCTTACAAAGCGAGCTGAGAGCAGTCTGTCTCTGTGGCAACGTGGCTGCTGCTGTGTACATTGCCACTTTGGTCAAGAAGGTAATTTGGGAAAACAACAAATGAGAAATCTGGGTATTGTCCTCTGTGCTCTCAAAGACATTTTCTGCGTAATCTGGAAGCTCTGAGTATATGGCTTTGTCTGAGGTACAGAGAAGGGACAGGTAGTTGAGATTACTAGAAAGAAAAGTGAGTGTATTGAATTAATTTGTTTAGCCCATATAGGTGTATTGTCACAGCTAAGTTTCATTTCCAAGTTTTTAACCCCTGGTTACATGTTTGAGCATGAAACTATTCTTCTCAGCTGGAAAATCCTCTGCTTAAAAACTTGCTTTCTCCAAATCTGAAGGTTGAAGTAGAGCATCAATTACAGGTATCTCTCATGTCTGCTATAATCACATCTATTTTAAATCTACATGCTAAAATGAAGAGATCAAATTCAGCCTGTGCAGCAAGCAGCAGCTAATGAGCCCATAGCACAGAGCAAGCAAGTAGACACCTTATTTTCTGTTAACTGCTGACAGTTGCGGTGGCTCGTTCATACTTACTGCATGCGATGGAGTGGACAAGTTTGCAGTATTTTGTGGCACGCCCTGCAGCTCTCTATCCATACTGTCAAATGTGGCATGAAACTGAGCTTCTAGTTTCAGCTGGAAGAAGGAAAAGCAGCAGATATTCCTAAAAGAGGGGTTTATTTGTTCTTTGTTCCTGTCTTTTGAGGACTGTGGTCACCCCTGACAACTAAGTCCGTACACTGTATATGCTGTAGAAATGGTTTTCAGCTTATTAACTCCAAAAACATCAGAATGTATAATTGAATTTACCAATTTAGAGATGTGGGTTTAATTACAGCCTAGGTGCATTACAGAAGTGAATGCAGATTGATGTTGCAGAAGGAGGCTGCAACAGCAGCAGACAGAGATGATTCGATTCCCTCGCTTGACAGCTGTTTGATGGGAGGTAGCTCCAGGGACATCTTTGGATTGTCACCAGTGCTTGCTGCTTTGCCGCTGACACTCAGCCAGGTGGGCTTTGGTGGCTCAGTGCAGAGCTGGGTGCTACTGGTGAGTGCCAGTGAGCAGCCCCCTCCGTGCATGTGTCTGGGAGAGCTCCCGAACTCCTGAGCACTCACCCGCTCGCTGCGGGATAAAAAGCAAATTCAATTGTTTTATCCAGACTCTGGGGAGAGGATGTGCGAGATCAAAGTAAAAACCATCGCCTTGAAGTCATGCTTTCCTTGAAGATTTTCCTCACTTGCAGCTGAAGTTACTCCCTTCCTAGACCTGTGAGGAGTCTCAGAAACGGGGAGTGACGTGTGGCTTCGTGATATTGAGAAGACTGAATCTGCTAAAACATACGGGTGCTCTTGGGGCCAGGGCATAGGGAAAACTGCCCTTTCCTCGCTCAGGGTCACTGGCAGAAGAAACCCGATGGACCTTTCTGAGTGGTGTGCTGGCCCTGGGGACACCAAAGCACACCTGTGCCACCTGGCCTCAACCACTCTCCGGCCACGCAGGGATGGGGAGCAGTCAGGTCACACACAGCTTTCTTCTGCTGTCCCCTATGGTGTGAGCTGCCGTCACTGCCCCAAAGCTGGTTTTGAAAACAGTGACATGTTTCAGGAAAAAGGCAGCAGATTCAGGCATTTGCTCTGCTTAGACATGGCAAAGATAATTAGAAATCACAACCTTGCATTTAGTCTCTAAGGAGGTTAAAAATCCAGTACCACTAAGTTAGATTTTGCAAGAGATGAAAGTACAAAAAATACAACAGGTGTACAAAAAATGAACAGTGAGTTTCTGTAGAACATTTTTGGCAGCATTAGGTATCATGCACATGTGTATTTTCTTACTTTGTTCAGTAACTAGTCTGTTTTAGAGACAGCATGTATAACGTGGCTTCCTATTGCCTCAACACATTAATGAGATTTATTTTTTGCAAAACTTGGCTGCAAAAGATTAAAACACTAATGACTGTGATTTGTATGCTTCTTTTTTGAAGTTTGTATTTGATACCACACCTTGACACCAAAGCAAAAATTGCATTGGTAAACATTTCACATATTTGTGAAATCTGTGACTTAACAGTATTGCAATAGGTTTACTTATGAGAATATGCTTTTTAATTACTATAAGCCAGTGTTTCACAATAGGAGGATGAGGGGAGAGCATTTTCAGGAGTCCTACCACAGTTAGGAGTGTCTTTCTTTGTTCTGCATTGTCATGAGAAAAATGACATGATTTTTTTTTCTCTTAGATAACACATACACAAAAAAGGGTTTCATAATAATACCATACTGAGTCCATGAATAACAGTTGTGATATGTTACCAATTATTTATGAAGGGAATCTTGGAGAAATGTTCTGACTATAATACTTTTCTGCTTTTCTATACCACCTATATTTTGTTAAATAACACAATTATCTTGGTTTGAAGATAAAACCCTCCTTTTCTGCCACACAAATATATGCACACAGATAGATTCACCTTTTCAATGGATAATTGAAGGCTTTTTAATCTAGCAAACACACAAAATAAACCAATGCCTGGAAGCTGTGGCTCGTGAAATTCAAACTTTAAATAAGTATTTTTAGCACTTTCAGAGAACAAAGATAAGTACTGGTGCAGTTTCCTCAGAGAAGTGCTAAGATATACTCCCAATACAAAGAAATATAATTGCAAGTGTTGGACTTTCTGTAGGAATTATGGAGGAACTGGAGAGAGCCTCTGTTATTACAGTATTATGCCTACGGTTATGCAAAGAGGCCAGGTGACAAATTACCGTGGCCATTTCTTTTTGAATTCAAATCTATTAATTTATTCTGAGTACTCAAAACACCACAAAATCCTTGTGTTCTTTGGTTCTGCTCTGCATTCTTCTTTTGTTTGAGCTCTCTGAAGTTGTTATTTGGGCTTTTTTAATTTTCCAGGATGCGGTGGACTGTACAGTATCCCCAGCAGAGCAACAGCCGGCCTGGGGAATATTGTAAGGCAGCTCTTCTTCAGTAGTAAGTGGGACTTCTCTTTGGTTTACTACGTAATGCTCCTGTTTTATATTCCATAGGAATAGGTCTACTCAAAGTTGAAGAACAGTTAGCCGTTTTTCTTCAAAGCACTCTAAATGTCATTCTCTAGTGTGGCAGTCTGAATGTCCCCAACTTGTTGCATTAGGAGTGCCCAAGCATGAGCAGCAAGGCAAAAGAGCTGGTGATGGCTACTTTGAGCTTGTAAAATAAATACACATCAGAACAAACAAGTGCTAGTGGAGCCACTGGGAAATTTAATGCCTGGTTTGACATCCTTCAGTTCATTAAACAACTCAGTGACTAATGGTGCATGTGAGATGGTAAAGGGTATGTATGCTCTTTTAATTTTTTTTCCCAGAAACGCACAATTTTATCAAGTGCATGATAACAAGAAAGAATATGAGTCACTAATAAATAACCTCTAAATATAAGCATGGAATAAAGGATGCAGTAATAGCTTAACATAGAAAAACTGGCATAACATGACTGTAGCAGTAGGAAGGATGCTTAAATATTGCCTTGTTGAGAGATAAAGGACACAGGTACAGGTAGAAAAGCTAAGGTTGAATGCTCTGCAGTTGAATCTTTTCTCTGCCATAAATAATTGCCCTTCCCTAGGACAGTTGCTGTCTCCAGGCCTGAATTATGCCTGGAATCTGCTACCTCTGCTGAAGACAGGGAAAAGTCACAGAGCTTGGTTTGTCCCTGTCCCAGGCTGGGTCCCCTTACGCTGCCTGCAGCATTTCTCCTCCTCGTGCTGTGCTCCTGTACTGCCTTCCCCTTGCGTCCCTCCCCTGAGCTCCCACATGGGCTGTTATGGGGCATGGACACACCAGTCACAGCTGGAGTCAGTGGCAGCCAAGATCTCTGGCAAAAGTGTGTGGGACTTTTGGGTACACACCTAGAAGCCTCACACGAGTTTTTCTAAGGAAAAATGCCTCCATGTTTTTCTGGGGAGAAAAAAACCCTTCTTTTTTCCAGCAGAAAACTTTAAAGGAACATAGAACAGTGAGGTGGGAGACAAATCCTAAAATACAAAATTTGTGACCAGTTCTAGTGAATGGTCTATTAGAATAGTCTATTCATTCTCTATTTTTTCACAAGGGCTACTTACATGTTTTAGGAAACTTCAGTAGCTATTTCAGTAGATCAGGTCTTGGCTATAAGTGATTCTTTTTTATGCCATTACAGTCCTTCCTCATATTCTTTTATAGAATATAGATCACCAATAGATCACTGTACTGTTAGTGCCTGGGATTTCATGTGTATGGAAATGTCAGGTTCATAAAATGCCATGCTAAACCTGAATTCATAAATCAATCACAAAGGTGTTTCATTAAGCTCAGTGTTAAAAGAAGGCAAAAATTTATAGGATCCACAAATAATGTAAAACTAATTGGAAAATATTTCTAGAATTATAGAGTTGTCCAGGTTGGAAGGGACCTTTAAGATCATTGAGTCCAACCATCAACTAACACTGCCAAAACCACCACTAAACCATGTCCCTAAGCACCACATCTACCTGTCTTTTAAATACCTCCCGGGATGGCGACTCAACCACTTCCCTGGGCAGCCTGTTCCAATGTTTGATAACGCTTTCGGTGAAGAAATGTTTCCTAATATCCAATCTAAACCTCCCCTGGTACAACCTGGGGCCATTTCCTCTTGTCCTATCACTTGTTACTTGGGAGAAGAGACCAACCACCACCTCACTATAACCTCCTTTCAGGTAGTTGTAGAGAGTGATAAGGTCTCCCCTCAGCCTCCTCTTCTCCAGGCTAAACAACCCCAGTTCTCTCAGCCGCTCCTCATAAGACTTGTGCTCTAGACCCTTCACCAGCTTCCTTGCCCTTCTCTGAACTTGCTCCAGAATCTCAGTGTCTTTCTTGTAGTGAGGGGCCCAAAACTGAACACAGTATTCAAGGTGGGGCCTCACCAGTGCCGCGTACAGGGGGACTATCACTTCCCTAGCCCTGCTGGCCACACTATTCTGGATGCAGGCCAGGATGCTGTTGGCCTTCTTGGCCACCTGGGCACACTGCTGGCTCTTATTGATCCAGCTGTTAACCAACACTCCCAGGTCCTTTTCCTCCTGGCAGCTTTCCAGCCACTCTTCCCCAAGCCTGTAAGGTTCCATGGGGTTGTGACTCAAGTGCAGGACCCGGCTCTTGGCCTTGTTGAACCTCATACCATTGGCCTTGGCCCATTGATCCAGCTTGTCCACATCCCTCTGTAGAGCCCTCCTACCCTCAATAAGGTCGACACTCCCACCCAACTTGGAGTCATCTGCAAACTTACTAAGGATGCATTCTATGTCCCTGTCCAGATCATTGATAAAGATATTGAACAGAACTGGCTGCAATACTGACCCCTGGGGAACACCACTTGTGACCAGCCACCAACTGGATTTAACTCTTTGGGCCCGGCCACCAGTTTTTTACCCAGCAAAAAGTACACTCATCCAAGCCATTTGCATGAAAGGTTATTAAAAGTCACCAGTATTTCTTCACAACAATCCAAACAGATTTGTAGAAACCTGAGAAATCCATAATTTCTTTTTATTTTTTTAAACCTCATGTAGAAAGCATCTCTTCTGCTAGCAAGCAGCACTATTTATTTGCCAGAGTATTCTGGGATACTTGGTGGGACCGAAAGAGGAGTTCAGGAAGAAACTAGTGTGGTGTTATCTAGATGGCTGTGGCTGCTGAAGTAGAAATATTTCATTCTCCATTCATACCACCTGCAGAGTGAAGGATACTACAGAGCTTTATACAGCTCTATGTAGCTCTCCAGCACTGAGGCACAGAGAATCATCATGAGAGACATGTGTGTGCTTGAGGATCTGCCAACCTGCATGAGCTGTAGCCTGTCCTCTGGGAACATCCCAGGTTACTGTTTTCTTTTTGCCAGTTCCTGTTGTGTCTGTGTGAGCCTGTGGGACTGCAGATGAGGCGTAGCTGCTTTGTGGTACCAGAAGTTTAAGCTGCTTTTCTCAGCTTTGCTGGGGGCTTTCCCCCACCTAGTATCCTCAAGGCATTTGGATGAGTACCAATACCTCTGTGTAAGCTGTATCCTAGGCAAAGCGTTCTCAGGGGCCACGCTAGACCTTGAAAAGTGTTCCCATGCTAATCCTGTGAAGACTGCTCAGGAGTTTCTGCCCTCAGGCTGGAGAAGGGGTTACTGGAGAGAGCCAGCACAAATACAGCCCTGTGCCTGCAGTGCCTGACCAGCTGCTGTCCATGCCACTTCCATCCTGCTCTGGGTGAGCATCTGAATTTGGGCCTGTAAAGGTCTCTCTATACAACATGTTTAATTTAGAGCCATGCATTGTGATAATTTTTGCAGCTGCTGATGTAAAGCCTGATAAGGTAAATTTATAGTTAAAATGATGCAAGTTGTTCACACTGCAGGATGTACTGGATGCCACAGTCCTGCCCTGGGAAGAGGCAGACTCGCTGACCTGATGCTCTGGATCTCTTAGATCTGAGTTATATGCTTCCGTTTTATTATGTCTTGGGGGTTAGGTTAGGGTCAGATTGTTATCTTGGCCATGTCATCTACCTTCAGTTACACAAAAGTAAGCAGGCCCGAGAAATTATCTCCTGATATTATTATTCTATATTTTAAGGCATTTCACTGTAAGCAGCTCTGAATGTAGCAGTGACCCCTTTACTGCTTTTAAAATGAAAGATCTCTCAAGCCATAGAGGTTTTTTTAAAGAAAAAAAGATACAGAGCTGAAATGAAATTCCCTAAGCACAGCCAGTGTCTCCTGTGCTCCTTTGCACTGTTTTCCATTTTGGGCACAAAATAAAAAGTGTATCTTGGCTGTGTATAATTAATGTCATGGAACTGTGATCCCGGCATGACACGAGCTGTATCACTGGGAGCAGAAGGTAAGAAGAAATCGTGATTGCTCAGCAATTTACACGGGAGGATGAAGGGGAAAGGCATTTTAAATTAATGGTTCTAAGGCCTTGATGTTGCCCTGTCACATTTCATAAATCTTTTCTGAGCAATATCTCCCGTGAAGGGGGACTTCACAGCCGCTTAGGGAATACCAAACAGGTACCTTTTTCAGGAGGAAACTGTTTTTACATTTTGCTTCGAAACGCACCCCATGGAAGGAAGCAGCGTTTCAGCTTATGGAGTAGCACTAAATGTCTACTGACTGCAAAGGAGAGTCCTTCTTCTCAGAGCCATTTATCTTCGAAACAACACCTGTCCCCTTTGATAAAAGGTTGAGCTCTCCCCACCGTGCTCGAGTGCCGCAGCGGAGGGCTGCCTGCAGGCTGGTCCCAGGCCAGCAAGGTCAAAATGCCCCTCGCCACCACACAGCCCAGCTGCCAGCTCAGAGCCCAGCACCCCAAGACCCTCAGTGCGCGGGTGGCTCTGCCTTTGTGGAGAGCTCTGCAGCTCGGTGTGCCCTGTAAAAATCAGTTACTTCATGCAAGCACGGCAGCACGTTTCAACCTTTCTTTAAAACAACGGAGGAGCAGGTTTGGGTACTTCTAATGCTTTGGGAACATATCAGGGGTGGGAAATTCCAGTGCATGTGGTATTTGCCGTATTGATCTTCCATTTGGAGTGTTTCAGCAGCAGCACTGTTTGGCTGTGGGCAGTGCTTCTCCCTGACACTCGCCCCCTCACAAGGCTTTCTGCATCCTCTGGCAGAGCTGGTGACTTGTGTCTTACAGCATTTGTTGTAGGTAGCGGTAACCTCACAGGTTATATATATCTTCCTCGCAAAGACTTCAGTGATGGAGCAGATCAGTCTTCATGTGTACTGAGTGCATTAATTGGCATTTATAAGAGAGTAGTTAGTACGTAGTGAGAGAAGGATGGACGACCTGCCTTAATATATTCAGTAGCTGTTTATGTTCCTTATAGTACCACTTCCATTGCACAAAAAGCTTTTACCTCACATTGCCTGCTCTTAGGTACTAAAAACACTTGAGCGATAGCACAAGTGACTCCCTTATGACAGTTATTTCCCAAAAATAATTCCTTATGCCTCCCCCATGACTGTCATTTGCTACAAAATCATTTCCACTGTAATCCGTACAAAGCCACTAATGCATTTTGTGACTAAAAGCAACCGCTGCTTAGCACTGGAATCCTAAAAAGATTGCAGAGGAAAAACAAACAGGAAAAAAATTGTACCGCGTGTCCACAGGCAAAGACACAGGGAAGGGATTGGAAGTAGAGGGCAAACTTTCCTCTGAGCTGGCAGGGCTAGCAGCAGCTGTGCAGAGGGTCACCAGGCAAGGGCCAAGTGCCTCTGTGTCCTGATGGTCACAGCCAGTCACAGCCAGCCACAGCAGCCACAGGTCCTCAGGGTCGTATGCAGGAGGAGCAAGATCATGCCCAGGGAAGAGAGGGGAGGGGATGTTGAGAGGTTTGATTAGTGCTTTCCTGATAAGCCTGGGTGGAAATGGCACGTATCTAGCCCTGTACAGCACACTTGCAGGAGAGCACAGCCCCACGTGTTGGACAGTGCTGCCTCCAGGCATGCCCAGCAGCTCCATTTCACCTTCCCATCCTGCAGGCTGGATGCTTGGTGTGGCCACCACGTTAGCACTGCCCCAGCCAGCACTTCTGTTTTGTAGAAGTGTCGCGGTAAGCTGAGCTTCTCATTTTTTAATGAACAGACAAAATTTTCTAGAGCGCACAGAGAAGGTGCTGAGTTCAACTTTCATACAGGCACAGGTGCAGGGATCATTCAGGCAACTGCCAATTAAGAAAAATACTGGAAAAAAACCCTTCTGTTTGTTTCACACAGTCCTAGAGTTTATCATGCTACAGGAAGGTATCATGCCGTAGAGACAGAAATGTAGTCTGCTAGACATATGACAGACTCTTTCTGTCCCAGAGAACTTGAAGACATGACTTGGGAAGAAAGATGGAAAGAATAGGGCTTTAGCCTGAGAAAGAAAGGGGACGTGTTAAAAGCCCATGAAAACAGCTACAGAAAAAGCTTTCATAGTCAGGGCAAGCAATAATCCAGTGGCCATGTTAATGGTGGGTAGACAAGAACTAATGCCCTAAAATTGCACTCTGACTGGGATTAAATACTAGGAAAATCCTTATAATGGTAAAGTTATAGCGGTTTTGGAAGATGGAAAAGTTGTGGTGGTCTCCATCACTGGCAGTCTTTAGTAACGTTATCAGGCTGGACTGGGCTGATGTAAGCGTGGTTGATCCTGCCTTGAGATGGGGCACAGGCTGTACAGCCTCTTTAGGTCCCTTCCGACTATGTGTTTGCAGACACAATGGAAAAACGATTAATTCTCACATTATTTGATTGCAGATAAATATAGTATTTGTTGAATAGTGGCCAATTTGCTCAGTTACTGTTCAATGCTTTGTATTTGATTCAATCTACATATTATTTAATACCCCCATTTCTGTTCTTGTCAGAGAGCTTTCAGCAATGGCTAGCAATCTTCCTGCATTTCAGCAGACTGCATAATAACAGTTTTAAATAGAGTGATCTGTTACTTGGATAATATACTCATTAAGGGTGGAAATCAGGAAGCTTATTTGAGAAATGTGAAGTGCATTAAAATAAAATGAGCTTCCAAATGAGATTTCGGCTACATGTAAAAAAATCCCTTTCTTAAAAAGTCAGAATTTACAAAGATGTAGGGACCTTAAAAGTTTGGAATGAGAAGCGTGACTTTTACAAACATGTGATATCAGCAGGGATGATTTCAGATGACTGATTGGGAAGGCACTTATGCCTGGAGAAGAAAAAATACAAAAAACCCAATGCAGGGAATCCCAGAGAACCTTTATTTTTTGCTTAAGTGCAAGGGACATTTTGAACCTATGTTGTCTCTAGTAATAACTTCAATGACAGCAGCTAAAAATAAGCACTATGCAAACACAACTGAATTCACCGGTGTGAGAAGGCATTTGACTGCAGAACGGTCTTTGTAAATTGGGATTCTGATCTGCTACCAAAATAACTCTCCTCTGTGGTTAGAAGTGCTGTCCTGTAATGTAAAAGTCAAATAGATCCGGGGGGCCAGTCACTGTCTCTTCCTGAATCTTAACAAAAATGGTCTTAGCAATAAAAGCTCTACAAGGCTGGATTGTAAGATTTTACGATCCTGCATTGAATATGTAGGCTTTTCCATCAGTGCAGAGTTAAGATTTAAAAATAACCCTTTTTCTGAAGAGTTGAAATTGAACATGATTTGAGGATAGTAAAAATGTGGAGCAAGAAATATCTTGTGGGAAATACTGTCCAAAATCATAAGCATCTAGCTGAGAAAAGGTGAACGTGCCAAGACTATCACGCAATGATGGTTTTTAACTTGTGACGGCATTTTTGCAAAGGGAAATTTTTAACAAAATTGCAATGAAGCTGCTGAAGAGACAACATGGAAATTACTTCAGAAGTTGCTTTTGAACGCCAAACCTGAATGAGGGTACAGACTTGGCCACTCTAATTCCAGCTCCTCCTTCAGCACTGGTTTTGCTATTCTGCATCACTCCTCTGAAGCCTCTGCAGGTGAGTTAGTGCTTCGCATGAGCTGGCGTGCATCGGCTCTGTCAGCCGTGTCTGGTTACAGGGGTGTTTCTGATTCTGTAAGTCTAACGAGCAGGGCTCGCAAAGCCGTGGGGCTGCAGTCCGAAAAGGGGCCTGCCCGTGCATCTAACCGACTTTGGAAATGAGCTCTGAAATCCCATCAGGGTGTACAGCAACTGGCTTGGTAGAGAGGTGAGGGCAAATAGTCCTCATAGGCACTGGAATGAAAGAGAGGCAGTTGTTTTAAGAAGTGTGACCTCCAGGGGACACAGTAGCATTTGGAGGAATTTTATTCATCACCTGTGATTTCAAGGAGCTCTTTTATTTGTTGATGAACTCCAGCTTCTGTGGAAAAGATAAGATGAATCTTAAAAAATTACCATAAAACAAGTCTATATGGGAAAATGGAATCTGACATATGTACCTTATTAGTAATTAGGAGACTAGGTTGAGTCTTTAGACCTAACACCATGTTATCTAAGAAACTGGTAATGGTTGATTTTTGAAAGGATTCCTTTTACCTTCAGTAAAATGGGAACAATAATGTTCCTGTCCTCTCATAGTTGGCTTTCTTTACTGCTTCTGCAGAAGTATGTTTCTTAACTAATTAGTAGTACCAGAAGAATAGAAGCCCTCAGCACTATCACTGTGATAAAATCATTTATAAAAATAATAGATCAGATGCTTCCTAACTGGCATAAAGTGAGTTAGTATAGTCTAACATGAAAAATAATAATGCTGAAAGGCAAGTCTACAAAAAGAACTGGCTGAATAATTCATACTTAAATTGAATCTGATAAATTTTTCTCCTTTTCTCCATTGACAGAAAGCCTATATACAGTTGACTGTTTCTGCAGATTTGTTCTGTTATTCTATGATTCATGTGCTCTACAGATCTCTTCTGGAGTATTGTCTGTATCGTTTAGCTGTGACTGGTTGCGTAAGGCACACGGCGTTGTTTCTCTTTCTTGATGGTGTGGTGCTAATCCTAACAACCAGGACTCTGATACTAATGCTTATGGAAGACAAACATAAAATTCACTTTCTATAAATATTTGAGTATAAAAACTTAGTACTTGCTTTACATGAATATTGATAATAGTAAAATATGGTGCTATGGGTTTTCCAAACGTTCATGGAAAGTTAAACAAGGTCAAAGGCAGACTGAAAATGTGACTGAATATTCATGCTGTTTTTTCCTGGCTTCAAAGCTCTGACACAATTCTAAGCTGTGTAGTTGCCAACAGGATCCTTTTCTTCTTTCCTCACCCTAATTTATGTGTCTTATATGTGAATCCTGACATGGGTTTACAAATGGGAGGCTCCACCTGTTAGCACTGATGGTGTAAGGTGTGTGCTAAGGACTCCCAGAACAATACAGCATTCGTTTAGATCCTTAGAGACTTATTTTACAGAGTTGCATGAGGTCCCTGATGGCAGCCTTGCTGGCATGCACGCTCCCAGCACGAGCCTGCTGGCAGGTCAGCTGGGAGGACACAACCCCACAACCTTAGTCATTTTTAAGATAACCACTTGAATACCTCCAATGAGTCACTGGAAACACATTGTGTCTGAGTTCACTCTGTCTGTCAGAGTGCCAGGAAGCCCAGCTAAGCTGTTTTCAAAATGCCACCATAGAACCAGATTTTTCTAAGTCCCCAAATAGCAAAGCAATTTCAGGAATACAGCAAGATAAACAAGGAGAAAAATATGAAGGCAAAACAGTAAGTGCAGGCTGGGTATTCTCTTGAAACATCAAGTGTTAATCACAGACTGCAGCAAGGAAAGGGGAGCATGGGAAAAATACCAGGTAGTGACATTTTGTAATTGCAAATGGTACGGTGAGTACCAATAACCTTCATCATACTCAGAAACCTTAGAAACGCTGCCTGTGAGTGATGCTTGAGAAAACAAGAAAAAACTTTTCTTGTCAAAGAGAGTTCTTTTCCCTCTTGGTACGCAGCTTCTGCATGAATAGGCTGATGGTGGAGTAGAAGATGCCTTTTGTGATTGTGTTTTAGTTCCTGTGTTGTGGATCTCATGGAACAACATGGTCCAGCTGGCAGCTCATGGGCTGAATCTCATGTGCAGGACTTTGTGCAAGTCTCCCTTTGCATCCGTGCACCCAGGGACCTGCACTTCAGCTGCTTTAACAACTGTCCCCACTGCTTGTGCCCTCACCCACAAACAGATGGCGCTTAGAGCCTGAGCTGGTGCCTCTGTGGCTGTGCGTGTGTGTGTGCATGCGTGTGTGTGGTACAGAGAACAGAGGAGCTTGAGGCACACATGTTCACACATGTCCACCTGGCATCACAAGGGGAACTGCCTTCCCTGCATGGATCTGGCCTGCCTGGATCCTAAAATTGGAGTCCAGTTCCTCTAGATGCCAAATTTAGAGCACATTTTTTCACAAGCCATACTTCCCCATAGAGACTTTCCTTAAGGAGGAAAAAAGTTGACTCTAGGTACTTTAAAAAAAAAATAAAATTAAGCTGGTGGGGTTTTCTTTGACCTATGTTATTGGATTAGTGGGTTTTTTGAGAGGTTGTTTGGGGAAAAAGAAGTAGAAGGTGGAGGAGCTGACATTTCAAGGATGTCTTTTGCATACAGAAGAAATCGAGTATAAATACATTTTGGATTCATGAATTTGTATGTTTGTACTGAGATATCTTTCTGATCGAAATACAAGGACTGCATGTATATGGATCCTATGCTGAAGTTCGAGACACACTTTCTGATGGTGAAGAATAGGTGCTTTTTCCTGGCAAAACACCTACAGCTTTAGTACGTATAGAATTATTGCTCATATTCTGCTCTTAGGTTCCTGTGCAAAAGCAGTATGTATTTAAATTAGCATTCTATTTTAATGAAATAATTCGCTGTTAATAATGACAGGGTTACGAGCTCCCTTCTCTAGTTATGGAAATTCTTCCATATTCAAGCTAGGAGCTTTCCTCGTTGATATTAATACATCAATCTAATTACAACAGCCTTAGATAAATGGGCAAAACAAATGGATTTCATTCTGCCCTGTCTCACAGTCACAAGAACATTTCTTTTCAGTTCACATATCTTTGCATTGCAGGTCATGTATCTCATAAACTTTCAGAATAAAACCTGCTTATTACTAATTACATTTGCTCTCTGCAGTGCCATCAAATTCATTTTCTGCTATGATACCATTACAAATATTCCATTGTGTTGCTAGCACTGAACATCCTTATGAAGTCTTTGTCAACTTGTTATTATATGTGGCTTACAACAAGATGTCTTTATATTCTTTTTTTAACACATTTAAATATCAAGTTGCCTTTACTTTGCCCTATGTAATAACCCACTGAATGTGCAGGAGAAGGTTAATGTAATAGGCAAAATAAATCAATTTCAAGTTTCAACTAATAGCCTTAATAGTTGGGCAAATCTCATCAAAGTTTTCTGTTTGAGGCTAATTTGACAGTGGGCCTAACATCAAGAAACAATTACTGGCTTTAAAGTACTTCTTGTCTTTATCTCCCATTTTAAGACACATCAAATGAAAATTAGAAGCAGCAAGGGAGATGAAATATTATAGTTAACATTAAAGTCCTGGGCATGTGAGTTAAGTTCATTTTACTTGCATAGCTTCAGAGGTCAATGAAATACAAGGACTAGGACTTCTTTGCATTGTGTTTTGTAATTACAGCTTATGGGAAATCATGTGATTGTTTAGAGCAAGGGTGCTGTTGGATGTCTACGTGAGTGAGTCTCTTTGTACTTGTTCTAATGTTTTTTACTAAAGCCATAGCTGCCAGTTCGTGTATTCCTAGCTGGAGACTCAAAGCAAGGAGCTTGTCTAAAGCAAGATACAATGATACCACACTTCTGACTCCATCAAGTAGCTTGCTAGTGGTTGTTGCTTCCTACTGATGAGCATGGTCACCTGGTGGGCTGCAGTCCATGGATGCAGAGAAGATGAATTCATTTGGAAATGAACAGGATGAGTGTGTAAGAGGTACTGATTTTACCCTGAGAACCACGTCTCTTCAGACCAAGTCAGGTGAAAGTCCCAAGTCCTAGTGCTAGGTGTCCTCAGTTTAATGTCTTTCCAACTTAGTGTTAATTTTCTGCTAAAATGGATTTTGGAAGTTGAATAATACATAAACAGAAATATACACAGAGCTATTTCAGTATCCCCAAACTGGCATGCCTTCACTCAAATGATAAGCATCTTGCTGTGTCTGTGAAGCTAGGCACATCAAAATGTCCTTGTGCTGTCGTAAATTCATAACTTCAAACTAAAAGAATTCAAATATTTTATTCAAAAATTCAAAGCCTGGCCTCAGTTTATTGACTACTTGTGTGCTGTATCATATCACTTGCCATACTCTGTGTAGGCAGCAAATACGTCCACTTGTGCAGATTTCAAAAGAGCACGTACCAGCAGATTAGAACTTTCCTTGAATCCCAATATTTGGATTAGCAGTCCATACAGGACTGTTCCTAGACCATATGCTCTTTCTGGCACCAATGAAGAATATGACGTTCTTGCAATAAATTTAACTTGACTTATAACAAGTATTGAAATCTATTACTTCTGGACAACGTCATGGCACATTTTTTGACTTGAAGTGTTCCATAACTGATATGATGAGCCACTGACATCCTTTGGGAGATTTTACAAAGCATTTCATTCTTACTATCGTAACCTGATTTTCCATCATAATGACTTTACAGTCTAAGTCCAGACTATAGAGCTACTAATTAAGACCCTAAAAAAAGCTGGAGGGATAAAAATGAAAAAAAAAAAAAAGAGTGTAACTGCTGATCTTGAAAGCACAGAGAGAAATAGCACACCAAGTAAAAGAATCAAAATGAAAATGAGAATAATACAAGACACAGATCAAAGCTGACCCAGAACCAACAATATTCTAGTGACAAGGATAATAGTGTCTCTGTTGCTGTTGATAAGTATTTCCTGCAGCAGGAAAGTGTTATTTACAGTTCCCATAGGAAAAGGATAGCTTCAGGTACCACTTTAAGAACTTTCTTTGGCCAGTTTCTCTGGCACAGGTAAAGCAGCAGATCACACTGAATGATGAACATAACACCTTCCTGGCCTTAAAATCTGCAAAAAGACAGAAAAATAGAATAAAAAAATAAAATTGAAGAAGTGTGTGCAATGGTATTACTACACAGTTTTAGTGACTGCTGTCCCGTTCCACACATTTTTTCAATTGAATTTTTAACGGGCTGTATTTCATCTGCATAATTGTTCCTCTAGGAACATGACTTCAACATTTAGAGAATTAAAATTCTCACCACTTAACCTTACAAGTGCCTAAAATGTGTAGCGGTCTCTAACCTGGTACATCTACAGGACACAGTGCAGTACTGCCCTGAAAGCAGTTAGATTCATATGGAAGTCACATTGCACCTGAACTAAATGTGCTGCAGGAGTTTTAGGGTTGGCATTGTCAGTCCTGTCTCAAGGATTTCTGCACCATCTCTGCCACAGGTACTCATGAAATAAGATTTACTTGTCACTGATTTGGCCCTGCAGGTGTGTGTAACTAAATCAGAAGAAGTTTAGAAGTGAGTGAGAATATAGGTACTTCCTATTTTTTTCTCTCAGCTATTGCTGTTCTTGTGCTTGTTTATTATCAGTATTCATGACATACATCATCAAGACCCATTTGTAAACCCTCAGTTTCAATTCTTACATCCAGTTTTCAAAAGAAGGATTTGAGCATTGGAAACATAAAAAGCATTACACCAACAAAAACTGCTTTTCCCATTCATCACAACTCAACAGTTGAGAACTATTTAAAATATGTTTATATATTCACATATTTTCTGGGTTTGGATAAACAGAGAAATCTGGTGCATATTTACAATAAGTTTGAAAGTTCAGTAATTATCACCAGAAGTCATCATTAAGTCTCCAGATAAACAATGTAATGTCACTTGGTTTGACAATGCAATAGGAATAATTTCTACTAATTATTCCTTTGATGAATTTGGCTCATTAGCTTTTACTAGAGGAAAAGGAAACTGAAAAATCAATATTTCAGTTCTTTTTTTTTTTTTTCCCCATCATCTGGGAATGCTAGTTATATATTTTGCACAGTAATAAAGGGAACCAGAGGGCAGTCAAGGAGACTAAAAAATATTGAACTTAGAACCGATAGTGGTTAACAATAGACACAGCTGTTATCAGAATGCAAGGAACTGTTGATTCAGAGGAAAGTTCTGTCCTTTACAATTTTTCTTCAGAGACTCATTTTTTTCCTTTTCCTTAAAACAATCATATCGATGGCTCTTTTGGACAAATTATCTAGGTTAATTTCTGTGTTGATTCAGCATCACTTCTTTCTCCTTTTGCTTATATAATGTCTAACTGTAACACTCGTTTCTTCCCATGTTTGCTTATGAAGGTGGTGTTTGCTACCCTTTACCTTTGCATTTAGTTTTGCCTTTTTTAGTATCTTCACTCAATCCCACCGATGCTGATGTGAGATCTTTCCTTTGCTGTCTGAACACAGCTAGAAAATGAACAGTCAAAGCTTTTTAAAACAGGCATTTCAAGCGGGGGAATTGCTTTGGTTGGGAGCATTGGTCAGCTGGGCTTTCAACTTATACTGCAATTCGATTAACTGTGATGCCAGAGAAGATGTCAGGATTGTGGTATGCCAGGAGCAAGTCACCTGCTGGTTTGCGATCTTTAGGGGATCTATAAGGGAATCTATAAGGCTCGATCAAGACATCTACCCAATCTAGGATGCATTGCATGCTAGTCACATTAATGAAAAAAAGAATCAGTGTTGACTAGAACTGATCAGAAACTTTCTGACTGCATGTTTTGCCTTCTGTAGATTCTGATCTGTCAGGGAGAAATACTCCTATGGTGTGTGGCACCTGGGGGAAGCCCACCTTGTTCTCCAACTGGGCACCTATCCCAGCCCCTACCACCCTGGTGCTGCCCAAAATCCCACATTTGAGCACCTGAGGCTCCAAAACTTTGACAAAGAGAACCTCAGAGGTGATTAGAGAAAGTCAAAGAAGAGAATTGATCTTAAAGTATTTTGGGTGTCTCAAGAAAGATGACCCCATCTGAGTTACTTATAGCACTCTTTGTAGTCACTGCAGAACACGTTGCCCAGGGAAGCTGTGGAGGCCCCATCCCTGGAAGTGTTCAAGGTCAGGCTGGATGGGGCTTTGAGCAATCTGGTCTAGTAGGAGGTGTCCTTGCCCATGGCAGGGGGTTGGAACTACATGATCTTTAAGGTCTTTTCCAACCTAAACCATTCTATGATTCTAGGATAAAATGGCTAAACCAGAGAATAGTTTCACCTGTGCTCTCTTAAGGTGCTTTACTTCAGCTGAAAGGGATCATCACCCTTTGGGAATGCCTGCTTCTTTCCATTGTTCAGAAAGCCTAAATTAGATTTCAATGTAGAACTTTATGACAAGAAAGCTGGGACAGAAGAATCCTTCCCAAAATAACATGTAAACTCATATATATGTTTATAGTTACAGTTATAGTTACGTATATGTGCATATATATGTATGTATAAACATATATACAGATACATATAGATTAATTCCAATTCTGCGAGAAATTTTAGTTACTGATTTTCCAGGTTTTTTTAAGGATATAGTTTTGAAATCTGGGAATTTCTTGAGAATGACAGTTCCAGTTTTCATAGAATTCTGCCTGTAACAAGTATCTTGCTTTGTCTTTTCTGTAGATGATGAAGTTTGAAGCCTGCTAACCACAGATGCGAATGATATAGCATTCTAACAGAGTTTCAGAGAAAACAGGCCATGAAAACCCGAGTATTCCTGCAGTTACGATAGGAAAACAAAAACATTTATTTCAGTGTTGAGAAAGAATATTTTCAGGAGTCACATCTAGCTGGGTATATTCAAATGCTTTTCATCAAAAGAGTGCATACATGTAGAATAAAATGCAAGATACATTTTTCAATCTCTCAATATGGCTATCATATTATGAAAAGAGAGGTACACTGATTTACCTTTGGCTGGTTGAGCTGTTTCAGTGTGGCAATGAGTAATTGGCCAATGGGGTCTGAAACAGACGTAAAGTGGCAGTGCAATGATTCCAGTGGGGTTATTACAAAACATTTGCTTTCTTAGTTTCCAGTATAGAGAGCTTTGGGTCATATAATCCATCAAAGAAATTGGTAAGTGAATCAAATCCTTATTCTATCTAGAAAAAAAACCTATGATATTTAGAAGACCTTTTTACTGTATTATCTGAGCACCTCACAAGCCTTACAGTAGCTTCACTTATATATAAGTAGGAAATGGAGACCCCCTGACTGACTTGTCCAAACTCATCAGAAAGGTCTGTGACAGAGTTGTGTTGGGCACTCAAGTCTGCCCACCTACGGGCTAATGGTCTAACTGCAAGTTCCTTTTCCCAGTGGAAAAAATACAGCTGCGTGTAAGAAAATTATAAAGGAACTTGATACAGAAAACTGTAGGAGAGATAAAAGAATCCGTAAATTCAAAAATTGAGGTTATACCTGGGCTGAACATCTTTATGACAGCAGAGAGTATAACTAGCTGCAAGCGGCTGAAGGGCATTCTGCAGTTTCAGGTATGTATGCCTGTTCCCATTTCCAAGGTTGTTTACTATTATGGCACCATGGCTTGTGATATCAGGTCATCTCATATAATGCTACTGACATTTCAGTGCATGTCAGATATGTTTTAGTACTGCGTGAAAACATGAGATTTTTTCAGAACGTATGTCTCAATGTATTCCATTGCACTTCAAACATCCAGCAAGAGCAGCATTGGAAATGTGTCTTTGATACCTTTTAAGAAACAGAAGGCTGAATTCCATGGTTACACCCCGGCATCTGCAGAGTTTTCTCTACAATTTTGAGCAAAACTGGGAACAGAACATTTTAAAGTATTTCTCCATAGCTGGACTATTGCAAGTGTTTGGTCTTGTTACTGGAGCATACCGAATCTTTAATGTCCATGACTGACTTTGAATGCAAGCTCTGTCTATCTCTGTGATTATGAGCATGGTGAAAAATATGGCTGGGTAGAAAAAAACCATGTATATGGCTGGTGTTATTAGTTTTGCACTTTTGTTGAGTGCTTATTTACCCAGTTACAACTTATGCAATACATAACCATAGAATGTGTATGAATGGCCCATAGGTCCATCTGAATTTCTTTAGGTTATGATGATCAAGTAAATTAAGTTCTGTTTTAGGTTACTCCCAGAATCTCTGAAGTAAAAATCTAGGTAAAGAAGATTATTTTGGTTTACCTCAAAAGTGATATCTAAAGCATTGAGAACAAAAATGTCATCTTTTGTCATAATGGTGATGGAAAATCTCTTTGTTTTCAATAGTCTGAATCACATCCACCATCAGCACTCAGGAAAATGTGCAGAATGCAAAATAGTATTAGATCCCAAAGAGCATGTAGTACATATTTTATTTCAGAACATCAGTTATGCTACTGAACTAAGATACTGAAGTTGCCAACTTATCAGACAATTATGCATAATTCAAAATTTCTAGAGACTTGAGTCTCAGGCTTTCTAGTTAGTAGTTCAGTGACTAAATTTTTAGATCACTGCCCTGAGTTTTGTGCCTAGTTTTGGTACAGTGCTTCAGCAGACATAACTGTCTAATAATGAAATTTGCAAACTGTGCTGAGCTACTTAAGCTAGCCAGTAGGAACTGTTATGAACAGAGGTGGTCTTAAGCTGTCCTCCAGTACTTACAACTTTAGCCCCAGTGGGACTCGCTCTACTGTATAAGGTGCTATTATTCATTTCTCACAAAATGCATCTGGAGAAGCCAGTGGTGATCCTTCCCTAACCTTTTATCCAATATCTCATGATTAAAGTGCTCACCCAGGTTGCAAGAAAGGCAGATTCAATTGTCTCCTCTACTTAATGGGATTCAACCCACCCCCCATGTCCCAGAAGAGCACCATAATGGCCAGACTATCGGCTATTCTGAGTAAAGGCTTTCTCAGTCCCATGAAAGCTGTTTCATGCTGTCTGAAATAATTGAAACTAGTGGTAGTGCTCTTGTAGCTGTAATGGTCTAAGAATAATAAGAGAAGAAAAGCTTAGCGGGAAAAGCTAATGTCTCCTATAAGAACATCTGATGTAGTTGAAAGAAAAGGACAAGCTCAGGGTCATCTAAGACATTCCCCAGATCTGTAGTAGAAATTTAATTTCACAATAATACATTTGATGTAAAAGATGTAGGGCCAAAGAGAGAATTATTATGACACTTGGGAATGTGGACTTCAGCCCTACTCAGATGAGTACTTAATATACATTATTTATTCATGGGGTGAGGACATGGCATTTAGGTAGCTGTTAAATGGCTCTAGCTCCATTGTTGTTTTATCCCTTCACCATGTAAAAATGGAAAACCAGGACATGCACGTGGAACCTGTAAACTGTTACATTTTTTTAGCCCAATTTTTAAATTAGCTTGGGAAAGATGTCCTCAAAGGCAATATCTCAGGTTTTGCACATGCGTTCAATGAGTTATTTCAGACCATCCCACCTCCGTTTTATGTGGAACACTGTCTCATGAAATTTCTTACACCAAGTGTCTGCTTCCCACAGAAAACACTCGTTTTTCATCAGACCTGCTTAAAACCAGTTTTCCATTCCGGTCTGAGTGCTCTGGGATCTGTCTTTCCAGATATTCCCCTCCATGGTGGACACCTGCAGTGCTGTGCACAAGGAACTGTGCAGGCAACGTGCCTGCAAGGACGATGAGTGATCCTCGTAACACTCTCTCTCAGTTTGGTTGGTCTGACTTCAGTTGGGTGACCTTACCTTCATCTTACCCTTATTAATTTTCACAGGAACATTATAAAGTCCTGTAGTCAGAGGCCATATATAGTATCCATGAGAGAATAAGTCAGGAGGTATTAGCTGCAGTTTGGAGAATGCATTTTTATTGTTTTTCACAAATGAAAAAAAATGTCAATTAAACAATGTCCACCAGCCAGGATAACATCCCAGAGGTCCAAGAGTACAGCTGTACTATTTTCCGGACCACCAATCCCTCATTTACTGTCAACAATCTTGTCAACATTGCTAGAAAAATTAACATTTTCTTCTCATTTATCTTGCAGAATTGAGTACTGGCAGCTGTAGCTCTTAAGTGTTAGGGTAATACATTAAACCAGAGAGCTAATTCATTACTTTTTTTTTTTTTTTTTTTTTTTTTTTTTTTTTTTTTCTTAGGTGGGGAGTCTTCTAAAGTTCGAACTTTTTCAAGAATTTAGGCAGTTTATCTCCTACCCAAGTTAGTGGGAATTCATCACCTATCTGGGGATTAGCAGGAATTCATTATTACATGCAGCCAAGGTGTGTGTTTCCACACTTATTTTTAAAGGTTGTCTTTACCATAGCGTGCACCGAGAACAAAACCACAATCTTCCTTTCTGTCCTCACCACTGTTGCGGTTTGGGTCAGATTGGCCCAATCAGGTGGAACGACAGATGCTCTCTCTCTCCTGCTCCACTTCGAAGGGAGGGAGGACAGAGAGAGAAAAAAGAGAGACTTAAGAGTTTAGAAGGAACTAAACTACTTTAATGAAATATTAATAATAAAATAATACCAACGGGGCAAGTAACAAAGTCGGCTGGCCTTGGTTGTTATAGCAGTAAGTATAAGCAGGAGCCTCTCTGCATCCCGTTCCTTGGCATCAGCTATAAACATGGGTCTTATCACTCTGAGAGCAAACAGTTTCTGCACAACATGCTGTGAGTTCCAGCAGTTAGAAGAGGCCTAGCTAAAAAGTAAAGTGACTGAACAAAATTGGTCCCGTTTTACCTCAAACCAGGACAGCCACATACAAACACATAGACCCCAAAGGAGATAAAGAGATTGGGAAATAATATTATGAAATAAAGTCTGTGTCATTCCTTTTTCTTCTATGAAGGACGCCAGCTCGTCTGTTTAATTTTCCTTGGCTAGCTGTTGAGCAGGCTTGCGTGATGGGAAAGTCGTAGAGCACAGAGCTAGAACGTGCAACTGAGATGACATCCAGCCCAGCTGCAGCGTATGAGGATTGGGGTCATGGTTGCTCATTTTCTGATCACTTTTCTTGTCCTGTTCTGTGCAGAAGTTGGTTGGGCAGGGATTAGGTAGAATAATCCTTCTTATCCATATGCTTTAAAATCTTGGCTGTCACAGACACAAGATCCTGGCACTGCCATAATGAAAAGAGAGACTCTTCCCACTCTATTTCTCTATTCCTGCACTTAGTTGCAGATCAGAAATAAGGCAGCTCCCCCTAGGTGGCCAAGATTTAATGCCTCCTTTCCATTGCAAAATTCTTATACTTATTTTACTCCTGTAGAAACAGGAGATTCACAAAGAGTGTTCTCTGTGTCCTATTTGCAGACAAGGGACAACCATTAAAAACAGGAAAAAAAAAAAACATTAATGTTGAGAGAAAAAAAATGAGACTGGGTGTTTAGTTGAAAGCCACCAGGCAAACTGACATTCATCCCGGCACAGATACAGTAAGCTGCCACGCACGGGGATGGGAAACAGATTAGGAGGACCCTTGGTGGGAATGACAGGATGAATCACCTCCCTTGTGGGAAAAAGTCCAGAGTCATCTTTGGCTGTCTTGAAACTGGTGATATGAGAATTCCTTCATCCCTCCCTCTCTAATCAAAAGAATGTTTAATAAGTCATTTTTGTATTAATTGGATTAATTGTCCTGGCCTCCTTGCAAGGTACTGTGAGCACCATCACTGAAAAATCCTAGATTAGAAATAGCTATTCCTCATTTTTTTATTAGGAAAAACATGGCTGCTCACTCAGTATCTTACTCACTATTTTGCAAGGCAAAAAGACAAACAGGCAGAAAGGTTTCTGATTTGTGGCTGGGCTTTTGATCAGAGGTTACTAAGCAACACTAGCCTGATATTAGCCCGACATTCCTCCTTGGAAAGCAATGTCTGTTAACGCTCAGGTCAAAACTGGGCTTATGTATACATTCAGCTGACATCAAAGGCATGCATGGGTGCAAAGAAAATCATGCTTTGACTTCCTAACTTACAAGACTTTAAACAATTACATTGCCCATCTTTTGTTTGCACTCATATTTGTGGCCTCTGATCACGTGTACAGGAACAGGAAGATGCTGGCAGAAGGTAGGCAATTCCGTGATTTTCAGGGAGAGGTTAACCCAAATACATAGTTTATTGAGCGTTGGTTGGTTGGTGCAGCTGTCACCCTGCCCAATATCGGCATGCATTTTGTTTCTGATTCAGAAAAGCAACAGCTCTATTTCCCTCCATTTGTTGTTCTTCATTACTTGCTTCCTCCCACCCCATGCCCCGCAGCCTCCGCTCTTCTGTTACGGATGCCGCCCTCGCCTGTGCGTTCCTCAGGTTTATCTGTACGGGGGCTTGGGCTTCCCGGTGACGGGGCCTCCTAGGATACGTCCTCATAGAAATACTAATGCAAGAATTACTGAGGTGAATTATACTGAAATAAAGTGAGACTTACTTAGGTGTTCTCCCTAAACACTTTTTTTCACAAGCACTATTCCCTGTCACCTGAAGGATGCTGCTCTCAGCCGTGGTTGCCAACCTGCCCTGGGGCCTAGGCAAAAAACCTCAATAAGCATTGTAAGATACCCCACTAGGATTTGGAAGAGCACGAAACAACTTCAGCGCAGACAGTCTTCTAGAGTCGTTCAGAAGGGAACATTTTCCCACAGTTCATTGGGATCACAGGGTAATTCATCTTAATGGAGCGAAAGAGCCACGGGATATAGCCCCAGAAATCCCAGCAAGTGCTGACACGGTAACTCACGTAGCGCTTTGTGGAGTGGCTGCCCTTACCAATTACCTAAATTAACTCAGCAAAGACTGCTCACACATGGAGAAAATCCTCCCTGACCTGATTCGTAAGGCCATTTAAATCATTCCTTAGGACCCACCTTTGCTAATATGCCTCTATAAAATGAATTGCTGAAACTAGGAGAAGGTGGTATACTTTACCTGTTGGTGATATCTTACAAACGATGTGTTCATTATGACAGAAGTGGCTGGTAGTGACTTCTCTTTCATGTGCCAAGTGTGGGCTGTTAGTGACTTATATAAAATACTTTCAGCTCAAAAAAATTTATAGCCGTTTTGTAGAATTCTGTTGCCATCGGTATAACAGTCCTTTGCAATTTAACAAAGAGAAAGCCCATAGGCTAGAAAAATGCCCCCTTCACTCTAATAAACTTGGATTAAATGCATATGATTTAATTAACTCACTTAATTTCATAAAGTTTCATTCTAGTTTCGCTTCTATGGCTTGCATGCCAGAGAAACACACTGGCAGTCTCCCAAATAATAAATGAATACAGAATACTCCAAGGTTGGGCTCATGCCGCCACCGGAGCAGGAACAGCCAAATCTACACTAGAGATATCTGCAGACTGCTGGGGGAGAAATGCAGTGCCTTTAAACAAACTGCCATACTCACAGGTCCCATCGCAGAGCAGCCCAGCTCTCTGGGTCCAGAGGTGGGAGAGGAAGAGAGCATTCAGCTGTCTGGGCAAAGAAACAGCGGGACTTTTCCACAAATCTGTTCTCTTCCTCCACGGAAAATGAAGTTTATTTTTTTCTAATATTGTTCTCAGAATAGCTGTGTTTGTCAAAATCTTTTTGTTAATTTGCTTGTAATTCAACCTGAAGTATATATCCAGCATGGAAAAATTGGGATTAGAAAAATTGGAGCTTGGATAACTGACATTTGGTAAAGTTAGAAACAACCAAACCCAGGAATTTAGAGCGTAATTGTGAATAACCTTAATTAAAGTTATCGTGACTGCTTCTACCCAGAATAGCATTCTTCTCCGGTAGTTTTTCAGTAAGCCTGGTTTTCATTTCCAAATTTTAGACACTGAAATAATTAGGGAGGGACCACTTTTAGAATGAATGTAGCTACACTTCCAGGTGGAACTACACAAGGTAGTCTTCAGTCTTCCCTCTGAAAATAGCTATACTGGTGTAAAACTTTTTTATACTAGTTGTGAATTCAGATTGGAAATATGTGCTGTTTTAATTATGCTATAACTAAATGTGCTAAATAGATATTGTACTAAATATACTGTAACTAGGAAGATTGCACTATTTTAATTATACTGGCATACTTAAAGATTTGCATTTTTCTCACACACAAAAAAAGGGTCAGCTTCATATCCACGTTCCATGATGTCAGCTGAGTAACTCTGGTCTCGTTGCTGCAAATGCAAGGTACTGTCTGGTGTTAAGAGCTACGCCAAGTCATATCCCTTCAGATTTACCAGGGACTAAAAGCATTCATGTGGGTTGTTATCATGGCTCACTTGGTCCGCAATAACTTGTTAAGCCATGATAATTCAGTTACGAATTTGAGCTTAAAGGGCAGTGTTTCAGAGTACTGTAATAATGGTGCTGTAGCTGTGATAGTATGAGGATATGTTTTGTGTTAACCCAAAACCGAACAAAATAGCACCCTCATCTAGACTAGGCCTGCAAGACCATGTTAAACAGTGAGTACTAAATAACGGTCACATAAACGAGGACTATAAAGAAAATCAGTACTGGTTAGGATACAGCTAATGATCAGCCTGGAATGCAGCTGTGTTCCTTGATGCCCATGTGAATCTCCCACTTTAGTCCAGAGAAAGATGATTTTTGGTTGAGGGAAGTGCCCTCATTCAGGAATGCACTTCAGCACGTACTTGAATTTCACTAAAAGCACCAGGATTCAAGTTTGACCTTTAAACATATGCCTACATGTTTTCCTGCATAGGGACATTGATTTAGAGACTGAAAACCATGCAAGTTAACCTCTTTGGAAAGCTATCAAGGTAGTGTTGAAGAAGATAATAAAATTAAAACTTCAAAAACTAAGGAAGTACTTGGGTGATTATGTTTCAAGCTGAAAGTGACAGCACGTATTTAATGACAATGAAATTATATGAATTAAACCCAAGGTATTTTTTTAAAGTGATGATACAGTTTCTTTACTTTTTGTAGTGTTTATTGTGCTTTAACAGAACTGGATAAATCTGATAAGCTGTTTAATTTTTGGATTGGAGGAGCTGATGGAAGTGGAGTTCTGCCAGTGTTCCGAGAAGCTTACTTTCCCTATTGAACCTCACATTTAAATTATCCTGACTACTCCAGGTTGTGTAAGTAAATAGACATGGGAAATGCAGCATCGGCTCCAAAAGTCTGCTTAGTCTTCTTGTTAGAGCTATAGAGTACTAGGATGCGTTCACGTGTAGGGTGAACACTTATAGTCAATTACACTCAATTTATTAGATTAGGTATGCAGAGGAATGGCATAATAGCAGAGTCATATGGCAGTGGAGGTTTACCATCTGTTATCTGCCTTTAGCAACAGACCAGTTCTCACTGTGGACAGCAAAAAGGAGTAGTGAAAAAATAAATGGGACATACGCTTTTAAATTCCCAGCTGGGAATTTCATTCAAAATTCTCAATTTACAATTGCGCCATTTTGTAAGCAAACAATTATTTTCCAATATTTTACAGCTGAAAAGATTTGCTAGCAGGCTCTTACTAATTGCATTTAATAATCTTCTGTAAGAAGCCTGTGCAGAATGTGCCAAAAGCTATTCAGCCCACAGTTTAAGGGTGTACATCCAGGTAATGTAATTGACAGCAGCAGAACTGTGCAGAGTTCATTTGGGTTTTGCAACTATTCATCTGGAAACACTGAGATTTTTGTATTAAAAAAAATTATCTGTGCATAAATACCAGCCCCCTGAAACAGAGATGAGGAGAACATTAAGTGGCAGAAGATTCTCAAGCAGCAGAAGTTAGGCATCTAAATCTGAAACTGGGGTACTAAAACCTTCTATTCAGAAATCTCATTCAACTATTAGTTGGCTGCTGCTCCCCTGGGTTAGGTGTGGTTCCTCAGGAACTGAAATACTACTTCTCTGCAACCACAGCACCTCATTCTTCGAAAAAGGTACAAGTTAGCCTGATGTCAAACCCACCACAAACCCTCATCTGCTTTTAGGAACCAGTGGAGAAATATCTCCACATACTTCCCCAATGGCCATTATGCTCTGATTCCACATTATGCAACCAGTACCATAGGACTTTCCACAAAATTCAGTAAGAGCAACAACTTTCTTGTAAAACTTGTTTTGCACTTCTTTAAGACGCATCTTAGCCTGAGGGCTATTAGCTATTTTGGGTATGGCTTCTCTTCATTTTTTTGCTGAGCTGTTGCAAAGGAACGGGAGCGACCTAAAACACAAGGGGAGAGGAAAGGACCACTCTGACATAGTTGTTTGGGTACGCTTCTGGCAGGCTGAGATCTGTGTCTTCATCAACACTGGGCCCAAAACCTGTGGTGCTTTCTCCTCAACACTGCTCACTGAGTTCCAGGCTGCAAAGTTTCCCCCGGTATCTTGAACGCCTCCTCCTCCTGCCTAGGGGCACAGGTTGGGCAGGAGGGAGGGCTGACTCACCAGCACGCAGAGCCAACCGCTTACAGGGGATGTGGCTGGGAATCGATTTATGAAGGGGAAGGTATATAGACCACCAGCACCATGGACCGTATCTTCTGTAAATTGCTTTCCAAGAGAAAAGAAAAAGTTGTAAGTCCTTAATGAATGGGAGCAATAAAGCAAGCTATTTTCCTTCTTCCATGAATCATATAGACTCACAGAATCATAGAATGGTTTAGGTTGGAAGGGACCTTAAAGATCACCTAGTTCCAACCCCCCTGCCATGGGCAGGGACACCTCCTACTAGACCTGATTGCTCAAAGCCCCATCCAGCCTGGCCTTGAACACTTCCAGGGATGGGGCATCCACAACCTCTCTGGGCAACCTGTTCCAGTGTCTCACCACCCTCACAGTAAAGAATTTCTTCCTGATACCTAATCTGAACCTACCCTCTTCCAGTTTGAAGCCATTACCCCTCGTCCTATCACTACATGCCCCTGTAAAAGGTCCCTCTCCAGCTTTCTTGTAGGCCCCCTTCAGATACTGGAAGGCTGCTATAAGGTCTCCCCAGTGTCTTCTCTTCTCCAGGCTGAGCAACTCCAACTCTCTCAGCCTGTCTTCATAGCAGAGGTGCTCCAGCCCTCTGATCATCTTCATGGCCCTCCTCTGGACCCTCTCCAACAGGTCCATGTCCTTCTTGTGCTGAGACTCTAAAGCTGGATGCAGTACTGCAGGCGGGGTCTCATGAGAGCAGAGCAGAGGGACAGAATCGCCTCCCTCCACCTGCTGGCCACGCTTCTTTTCCTAGGTAACTTAGGAACAAGGTTCTTCTGAACCTCCATGAGAGGTGTACTTCAGGGTCACTGCCACACAGCCCTGCATTTCTCTCCAGAACAGGTCCAGGAGCAGCTGTACAAGATTCCCTCAAATCCCTTGTCAATGGATTTTTATACCTTAACTGGCAGCTTAGAATTTTAAAGGTGAGACAATTAAAAAAATCATCCATTAGACCCATTAAGTCTCTGTATACACTGGGCTAAGTCACATGGTAGGATTTTTGGGATGGGAAGGCTGGAGACTTCTGTGGGATTTCACTGGGAAGTGAACTAAACTCACAGTGCTGAGGACTCGAAAGCTGGACGCAGTACTACGGATGGGGTCTCACGAGAGTGGAGTAGAGGGGCAGAATCTCAACCTGTTGGCCACGCTTCTTTTGATGCAGCTCAGGATACAGTCGGCCTTCTGGGCTGCAAGTGCACATTGCCAGCTCATGTTGAGCTTCTCGTCCACCAACGCCCCCAAATCCTTTTCTTCAGGGCTGCTCTCAATCCATTCTCTGCCCAGCCTGTATTTGTGCATGGGATTCCCCTGACCCTCTTCCTCTTGGCCTTGTTGAACTTTGTGAGGTTGGCATGGGCCCACCTCTCAAGCCTGTCCAGGTCCCTCTGGATGGCATCCCTGCCCTCCAGCATGTCAGCTACGCCACACAGCTTGGTGTTGTCGTCAAATTTGCTGAGGGTGCACTTGATCCCACTGTCCATGACACCAACAAAGATGTTAAACAGCACCGGTTCCAGTACTGACACCTGAGGAATGCCGCTCATCACTGGTTTCCACTTGGACATCAAGCCATTGATCACAATCCTTTGAGTGTGGCCAGCCAGCCAGTTTCTTATCCACCGAGTGGTCCATCCATAAAATCCATGTCTCTCCAATTTAGAGACCAGGATGTCATGCCGTACAGTGTCAAATGCTTTGCATAAGTCCAGGTAGATGACGTCAGTTGCTCTCCCCTTATCCACCAACACTGTAACCCTCTCATAGAAGCTCACCAAATTTGTAATGCATAACTTGCCCTCGGTGAAGCCATGTTGGCTGTGACTCATCATCTCCTTATTTTCCATGTGCCTTAGCAGAGTTTCCAGGAGGATCTGCTCCATGGTCTTGCCAGGCACAGAGGTGACACTGACTGGCCTATAGTTCCCCAGGTCTTCCTTTTTTCCCTTTTTGAAAACTGGGGTTACATTTCCCCTTTTCCAGTCAGCGGGAACTTCACTAGACTGCTGCAACTTCTCAAATATAATGGAAAGCAGCTTAGCAACCTCATCCGCCAGTTCCCTCAGGACCTGCGGGTGGATTTCATTGGGTCCCAAACATGTATGTGTATACATGTTGAAAATACAAATTCTTTTTGTGGTGTGTTTTTTTTTTTTTTAAAGCTGTGTAAATGAGATTTGCCATCTCAAATCTCAGGCCTTCCTGCCTCTGTGCTGCAACCAGCAAAGTTTGATTTATTTACAGAAACGATCAGTTCTGAGTAATTTTGTGAGAGCTTGTGAAGCCTGTGACATAACAAAATAAATACAGCATTGGTACTGCACTGACTTAGGCTGCATCTGCTTTGGGAGACTGACTACCCAAGGTCAGTAGATACCCTTTATTCCTGCCTGTGTATCATTTTGTTAGGAATGGGTATGGAGTGGGGGAAGGGCGCTTGCAAAACCGGCCTTGACTTTTTCAGCAGCAAACAAATAGATTTCTGAGAATTTTAGGAGAGGAATTTTGGATTGGGACTGCATTTGTCATCTCATTTTCTACTGTCACTATTCCAAGAGCTTATAAAGTAGATTATCAAATTCAGTCTACCTACTGATAGGTCACGTTTTCCAGTTCCTGTTTCTGACCTCCATTAAAAACATTTTGAAGTAAACAGACTCTAAAATTTTAATATTAACAGCTGAAATAACACCATCTTTACCCTTTAAAACTCTATGCTTTTAAAAAAGAAAAATAAGAAACACTGTTTTAATCAACAAAAGAGATGGGTTCATCCAGAAAATGTGGATTTGAGTTAAAGTATTCTGTAAATCTATTTGATAAACTGAATGATACTAAAAGATTTTGCATTTCCCATGTTTTTAACTTGATAATCTCAAGCCCATCTCAAAGATAAATTAATTCTTCAAAACTAATCACAAGAGAATGAAATTCCTAATAATATGCCCATCTGCAGGTGTGCATGCATAAAATATAAAATTATATTATTTCACATGCATTTGTGGTTTTTTCCTTCAGTTTTTTTTTCTGGTTTTGATCAAGTTACTCTAGTGTAATTTCAGCATGAAGATTTATTTGCTGTTGTATCAACGCCATGGGAAGTTCTCAAATTGCCAAAAACATCATTCCCTCCATTTGACCTCACCAACACCTACATTGTAACAGTTCGGTGAATTTAGTATCTTTTTACCATAATAAAAGGCATAGGTTCAGGGACTTACTGACTAAAGTTTCCTATTTTTTGTTGTTTTTCTACAGAAACAAGTCTTCTGTTATCATACTTCCAATTTCTGTCTATCTCTACCTGCGGGTCCTCCCCATTCCTAAGCTGCTCAGGACATGCTGGCCAGTTTAACTTCACAGATACACAGAGGTCTCAAGAATAATGTATGTGCTGTAAGTGTCATTACAACATATAGAGACTCCAATAATTACCTTCTGAAGCTGCTGTGTGAGCTCATACCTTACAATACATTTGAGTTTACCTGGGAAAGCTGAGAGGCAGCGGAGAGACAAAGATCAGGACCCTCCAGCAGCAGGAGAAGCACCCAAGTTGCTCATGCATATGACAAATATGCAGGAAATCAAGTTCCCCTGGTTCTGGTGCTTGTCGAGTGGCCCGTAGATGTACGTGCTGCTCTTTTTGTTCCCAGTAACACTGTCTAGAAACCAGTGCCTATCAAATGGGATTAAATACCGGACTATCTGGTCTGCCTTTGTTTGGCTGCTGTTTGGTGGCTCTGGTCAGTGATCACGTTTCTGGGGCATAACTCAGTTATGGCACTGCCTTTCTATGCGGTTCTGTCCTGAACTTCTTCTGGTCATACTTTGCTCTTGCACAAAGCTGAGTAGAAGAATGCTTACTAGTGGACGTAGTCACTGGAGTGACCTAGCTGATAATACCTGGGGTTTATGTCCTTGAACTTGCTCTGATTGTGGACCGAGAACAACAGAAGGTATTATCCTGTGTGTGTTTATAGGCTGTTAAATCAATACGCTGCTGGAGGGGAATCTTCCACATCATTTATAAATAATGGTGAGAGATGTGCTCTCAGCAGCAATGGTGTACATGCAAAGTGCCTCCATTGACTTCTGCAGTGTTATACATTTTGCTGCATGATTAATTTAACTCGCTTCCCCTCGTGAACCATCCACACCGAGAATTACTGCTTTAACCAGAGACTTAGCTGTTGCAAAGAACTGCCATCCCAAATCAGCCCTTCTAAAGAATCAATGGACTAAAATACATCTAAATGTTAACTGGAAAACAAAAGAAAAGATGAAAATCAGGAGGACGTGATACTAACATCAGATAGCTTCTGAACCACAGGCATCTACAGCCAACTGTCTCGGAACGTATGCTCTCTGCTGATACAAAATGTTAATTTGCTCTCCTGGTGTTTCACAACACATGAGGTTTCCAATCTGTCACAGGTCTCCTTCCCTAGCTTTGTGTTCAGCACTGAAAATGTCAAGTGCTGTACTCCACACGCATCTAACTTTCTGACCCCAAACTTTATTATTCTAGCAAATTATGGCCTACAGCTGAACTCTCCTGAAAAGTCATCATGTAGCTGATGCAAGAAACGAAACATGTCGAAAGCATGGGTGTGGGCACATGCACTGCAATATTACTTCAGTAGTGAACAAAAGGAGGAAGTATGGGTGATCACAAATAGCTAAAAAATCCTCGTCAGAATAATAAGCAAATTAATAATAAAAAATTATCAGACTTGTCAAATCCAAAAAAGTCTGAAACAATAACGATATATTCATTAATTACTCAGATATTTTGGTGAATGGAGTAAGAGTATATTTCAACCGATGAATGATAGAGGTATTTAGCTGAAAGTTATCAAAGTAGTTAAGTCTTATGGAGCAGTTTTCCCAAGTAAGTGTGTCCATTTTTCCCCCAATCCCATCAGCACCAGCTGCTATTGCCCAGATTTGCTCATCTCCTGATTCTACTTGAAAATACTCCACCATCACCTGAATTACTAAATTGTTTTGTCTAATAAAGATTTCTAGTTAATTGGAAACTGATTATCAAAACTGTTAAAAAACGTTGAGAGTTTCAGCCAAGTGTCTTACTAAATCTCTCTGTGTCAACGAGTATATTGGATAAACTAAAGCGAAAGTTGGATGACTTCAAGTTGTACTGTCAACTCGGAGAGAGGCATGCCTTTCCTTTGCACCTGAAGTTCAGTTGTAAGTTATTCCCACTTTTCTGACATGGTGCAGAAGCTACATTGGGCATATCTAACTGCCAGTCAATAAATTCTTACGTTTTCCTAGTACCAGCCAAATTGTTAGACTTCTGATGAGTCGGAAATATCCAGATCCTGGAACTCCTACACGTGAGCTTCTGAGCAAAGTTTATTCTAATTGGTGTGTAGCCAACTGGCCGTTTCAGCAATCTCTGCCCAAACAGTAGCGCTCATTTCCTCATAGCAAGCCCTTTTGTAACTGAAGTTGTTTTGACAGAACAGAGAGCGAGATTCCTTGTTGATCTAGTGACCAAATAAACCACAACAAATGCCGAGCTGTGGAACACCACCAGCAGCAATCTCTCCTCTGGCATTTTCTTCCAACATTAAAAGACTGTTTTGCAGGACGAAGAAAACACGCCTGTGAGATTACGTGCCGTCTCATCACCTAGTCCCTTTGTAGCGCTGCTTCAGCGTGCAGAACCCGTAGACTGTAAGGTCTCCAGGTGTTGAACAGCCATGCGTGTCTGCTCAGGTGGAATCAAAACTTGGTAAGGCCACTCAGCCCAGGCAATGAACGGAGATTTCAGGAGTTTCCGGCTGCAGCAGGAGGTGCCTACTTCCCAAAGCTCTGTGTGCAAAACGTGGGGAGCCCAGCCCAGGTGCCCACAGGTTGGAGACCTCACGTCGGAGGCCAGGCAAATTGCGGGGAGGCCGCTTCTCTTCTGTGAATGCTGGCATTCGGTGTGGTCCGCAGCACCTACAGGCCGGAGAGGACATACACGGGAGTCGCGAGGAGCGGCCAGCCTGCAGGACTGACAGCAGGAAGGCAGTGCCACTGCTCATGCTGCAACCTTTTACCTGTGTTCCCCCTGCGGTCCCCGAGACCCTGTGCCTTAAACAGGCACTGCGCTTGCCTCCCATCAGGGGCTGGGCATAACATTTTCTTCTCCTCCCAACATCTGTTCCCATTTTTACCCATTAGATAGCAGACGCCCCACATTTTCCTCTAATCTGAACACTGGTTTTCCAGTATTTACAAATATACCCCATGAAAAGGTTAAATATTCCTTGCTTAATAAAATGCATTTATGCAAAACTACTTGATCACTCAAGAGCACTTTCTCTCTTAATAGACAACCCCCAGGACGTTGACACTATCCAATAAAAGTCCACATTGCTCTTGATCTGTTTCATGTTTTCTAATTTCTTCGTCGCAATTAGTGTCTTTGGCTGGCAGGGCTGGCATCAGTAGCTCAGCAGAATTCCACTCGGCTGTGTTTCATCCCTGGTTCTGACTCACAAAGGTTGTCTGGGAAAGTTTGTAAACATGAGAAATCACCATTAAATGTAAGGATCATATTATCAGTCTTACAAATCAAGGAAGTTCTTGCTGAGTTAGGATGAATAACAAAGGGCATAGAGGTATATTTAGAAAGTAAATGCGTCTGTGTGGTGAGTTATGTACATTTCACATGCAGCAGAACTGAGAAGTTTGTGAAAGAACCAGTTCTCATAGGGCTCCACCCAGACAAAGGCAGCAAATAGGCAGCAACCTATGATGAACCAGTTAAACGAAATGAAGGTGTACACACCCAGTCCTGGGTTACTTTCAGCATTTATATGGTAATATATAACCTAAATTGTTAAATGGGTTTATAGCACTGTGAATACGAAGCCAGCTAACAAGAGGATTTCATATTTTATTTGAGACAAGAGTATTGTCTAATGCAGCAATTTACCAGACACTGGGAGACATGGCTGCATGTATGCAATATATTTAAGCTTTACAGAGAAACACCCCATACAGTAGGAATGAAGTGTGCATTTATTATTTTTATTTTAATTCCTTATGACACCTCCTCCTCTGTCTCTTTCCTCTTTTGTTTTCTTCCCATATATTTTGATTGCCGATCTCTCTTTACTTTTCCACGTTTTGCTTCTTTCTGCTCTTTCTGATGTTCTGGGCAGTACCACTAGAAATAAAGGGGGGGAAGGGGGAGGAAAAAGAAAGGAAAAAAAGACAGGGAAAAAGAAAAGGGAAAAAAGACAGGGGAAAAAGACAGGGGAAAAAGACAGGGGAAAAGGGAAAAAAGAGAAGGAAAAAGAGGGAAAAAGGGAAAAGTGAAAAAAGGGAAAAAAGAAAAAAGACAGGAAAAAAGACAAAAGGAAAAAAGACAAAAGAAAAAAGGAAAAGAGAAAAAGGAAAAGAGAAAGGGAAAGAGGAAAAAAGAAAGGGAAAAACCAGCGAAGCCCCGGCCCTGCTCCTGTTACCTGGTGCTAACGATGCTGTAAAGAGCAAATGCCTCGAGTCCCCGTTACCGCCAGCAGCCCTGCTGCTGCCGGAGAGCTGCGCGCAAGGGGCCGGTAGGAGCAGCCGCTCCTCTGACGCTGCGGCCCAGCCGCGGGAAGGGGAGCGGGGCGGTGAAGCCCGTGAGGCTCATCCCAGTGACGCCCAGGGGCCAAAACGCGTGAGCGCCGGCGAACCTCGAGTGACGGGCTGCGAAGAGGGTTATCCCAGTTCACACACGGTGAATAATGCACGGCAGGTACCCACTCCTCGCGTGTTTCCCTTGACAGCAGAGGCCGGCTGCATTTGTTCACGCTCACGTCACGGCACCGACCTGCTTTTTCTTAAGTGTCGGGAGGAGGAGGAGGAGGAGGAGGAGGAGGAGGAGGAGGAGGGAGCTGCGGGCAGGGTGATGGCACGCCGCGTTACCGCGCACGTGGGTGCTCTCTCCCGTGTTCCCGGGCCGCGTGGCGGGGCAGCCACCCAGCGCGTTTGTAACAGATTATTTTTAGTCCGTGTAGATTTATAAAAGCGCATACAGCAGAGGCAGCTCATTTTCGTTACGATAAGCTAGCTCGCCAATTAACTGCTGAGGTAGGAATAGCATTGTTTTCCCTGATGGGAAATAAAAATTCCCAGAAAGCCTCGTATCTCATTATCGGCACCAAAGGAAAATAGCGGCATTGTTGCTCTATGGATTGCACCTTTCCAGCGGCTGAATTGCCAGCCCCAGGCTGCGTCTGGCTGTGCAGGGG
>VFFE01007678.1:2516175-2529934 GCA_008921705.1 Burhinus oedicnemus | reverse complement strand
GCAGGGGAGGGAGGGAGGGAGGGGGGAAGGATTTGCCTGAAGTTCTTTGGGTTCAGGCTGTGCCATTTGTTTTCCTAGAGGATGGTAGTGTTTTGGCAGGCTCTTGCAGTTTTTGCCTGGTCGGCTTTATCTCTGCGTATAAAGCCCTGTACAGCTACTCCATGTCGAGCTCTCAACGAGCAGGTTTTGTTTATGTGCAGAGAAGTCTGAGAAAAATCTGAGAAACGGCTTCATAAGTTCACATAGTCAACGTGCTGTTCCAGTGGTACCTCCTGAATATTTTATTTTCATTCTGTTCTTCTTCTCTACCAAGCTGTTTGTTAGTAGCCTTTTCGGTCTCGTGGTTTTTATTGTGGGGCTTTTTTTTGGTTGGTTGTGGGTTTCGGTTTCGGTTTGGTGTTTTTTTAATTTATTTTTTTTTTTGTCTGAACCCTGCACGATGAAATGTGATTCAGCATTTTGCTAATCATTCCTCCCTTGACCAAAAAGTGCTTTACGGGGGCTACATCCAGCTTGGTGGTATCAGATTTCCGTGTGAAAGTGCTACATTCCTGACTGCCCTGCGTTCTCTTTGTGTTTCATTTTGTCTGGTAAAATAAATGGAAGACTTGGTAAGAGTAATCCCATTCAGAAAAAGAGAACAAAAAAAAAAAAACCACCAGGGGGAAAAAAAAATAAAAAAAGAAATTCAGCTACTGGTTTTTTTCTATGCGTAATTCCACTTTTCCATCCACTGTATTAATTGTCATTCTTTTTGTTGTTGTTGCTGCCCTACACTTATTTTCTTCTACCTTTGATTTACTCCAGGTTTGATTCTACTTCTTGACTTCTGGCTTTAGCTGAAGAAAGCACTTCTCTAGAGCTCTGAAATTCACAAAAAACATTTTTTTTTTTGTATTAAAAAAAAGTTACTTTGGAAGACAGCTGTAACTTTCACCTTTCGCTTCTTGCTGTAGTTCATGACAGAACTAGCTCATGCTGGCAACGCTGCTTGAGTTATTTCAGAATCTTAAAAGCTCTCTGGGTTTTTATATATAATTATTTATTTTTGTTTCTTTTATAACGTATAGCTAAGGCCTGCATTTCTAGATGTATCTTTTATTTTAAATGTTCCTTTTTTCCTGCCTTTGGTCTTGTCTGTAATTGTCTGGAAGGTAATTTTTTAACATGGGTAGTTGAGGAGGGGTAGGAAGAGCAGCTTTTTGTGCGAATGCAGTCACACTGGCACAAAATATTATAATTACAGTGCCACTATAAAGTGACAAAAATGTTGACCAATTCTCAGAAGAAAACAGACTTTAAAGCAGTATTTGCTGTGAACTCTTAACACGTATTTGAAAATCTGAAGGGCCTTTTTTTTAAACAGTGAATTCCTAATGTAAAGAAACAGGCACATTTTAAAAAAAATCCTTTCTGCCCATGTTAATGATGGTAGTAACAATAAAAAAGTCATTAGAGCATCCCTGTGTTTTGAAAGTTACATTTACAAATTAAGCAGCGCCATGGTTTGACACATATATCAGAGAATTGCGTTGTTTTGCATGCAATGGAATATTTGTGTGAGTTGTTTCGGTTTTTTCTTGGAAGGTTGGGCTTTTACAATTTTAAAGGCTGTCTTTTTATTATCTTCCTGAACGATATCTTTTTCTCTGCTTCTGTATCTTACTTTTTCCTTAAATAGCCTCACTCACTTCAGAGACACAATTAAGAACCTGAAGACCTTCAGAAAAGGAGCTTGTTAAATGAATTATTCTGAATATTATCATATTTTAAAAAAAAAAGTTTGCATTTCTAAGCATCCCTCCTGGTCTTTAAAAACTGAAGCTGGCATCTGTGTTGGCTTGAATTTAAATGATCCCTGCAGGCTCTTTAACTCAGAGTTATTTTATTCATTTGGTTGTTTCTTGTTTCTTCCCGTAGGGTAAGTACAAACCTAGCTCTTATGTTTGTTTACTTGCCTCGCTTTGTTAAAAGATTATGTCTTCACTAGCGCTTACGAATTTATTAGTGCTCAAAATGCACTTAAATTGTTGAACTCCGTCCAGTTTGCCTTTATCACCCTATTTTACCTGCAGCAGTTTTTGCTGTGATTGTTCCCCATGTATCCCTAACAATAAGCTCTCTGCATGTAGAAATGCACCGAGTTAGCTGAGCAGAGGATGTAGGGAAGTGTCAAACATTATTTGTCTAGCTTTATTTGCTCCTATTAATACATCCCTCATTTGTATCGCCTGCAGTCAACGTTTTTAAATGCAAGAGATTGTAACAGGGTACCTTACCTCCACATCTATTAAAAAATGTCACTGATGCTTCCTTTAAGGGGGCCAAATGCGTCTCACAGGCTGCGTCTCCTCCTCTCCTCTTTCTCGTTTCCCCCGTGCCGAGGCCAGCAGGCTCTTCCTTTGGTCCAGCCGAAGGAGACGCTATGCTCCCCAGCCCAGCCCCTTCTCAGAAGCTCCTCGTTCATCTGCCCCCTTCCCTCTTGCTGCTGGCTTCTGCCCGGCGGTCCTGCAGCTCACGTCCCCGCCATGGTGCCAAAGCAAATTTTTGAGGGGCTGTTTTGCGACAGAATTGCTTGAAAAGACGTGAGCTAAAGAAGAGACGAGGTGCAGGGTAAGACCCGAGGGGCCGGGAGCGTTTGCTCAGCATTACTGAACTGCACCTTCCCCCTCAAACATCGATAGCCTAACCTCCAGAGTGAAGTCTGTCTCTTCTAAAGTATCTTCTTGAATCCCATGCCTGTAATTACAGTGGCCAGAGAGGGAGATTGGGTGGTATAACCATCATCGTGTTGGAAATCCCGGGACCAGCCTTTGCTCTGAGCCATCAGCTGGCCCTCTCCCAGGGTGGTCCTCAGCCGGTGGCACAGCTGCTACACGGGCAGCTCTTTCCATCCAGGGAAGTTTCACGGGGTCATAGTGTGCTTCCGAGGCGTTTAAAACAAGTGTAAAAATCTCCTAATCCCTGTTTCCAACCTGATCAGCCTTTGATGTTTGTAACATGGCTCTGTTCTGCTCAGCTCTAAGGTACTTAATCATTTTATAGCCATTACAAATATAAAAGAAAACAAATGTAAGAGATAAGCAGTGGAAACACAAAGATCAGCATCTGGCTCAACCTTTTTCCTCTCTGGCAAGAAAGAATAGCATTTTGAGGGGGTTTATTTGGTTTGGGTTTTTTAGTAGATATGTATCTTAGCTGTGATACTGAAGGAAGAAAGAACTGAAAAGAATAAGGTTTGTATCTGTGCCGACATGGGGAGGTTTCAAGTATTTCTGGTGGAATGAGCCTTGGACTGGGTCCTGAGAAAAATCTTTCTGCAGCATAAAGGTAACGGTCCCTGTGCCAGCAACAGATTGTTACCGGTGGCCATGGAGGTCCTGAAGGTTGGTGACAGCAATTGCTGTGCGCTGAGAAATACACAGATACTGTAATATTCGTAAGAGGCCTCCCAGTTCACGTTTGTATGTGAGCAAGGAGAGAGCGGAACATAACGGAGGCAAAGATACCTGAATACAAATTGGTGAGGGGAAGACTGTGTGGTCTTCACTTTAAATCCATGAAGCAAAACGTAAGCCCATCAGAACACCAGGATTGTTTTGACTGTCTGAAGAGATACTAGCCCCTTCTAAAATGCTCTAAAAGATACACACCTACAGAGAAAGGCAATAGATTTTATTAGAAGAAAGCGTAAGGCATCTGGAAGGGATCTGACGAGGCAGAGGTGGCACAAAGCCTTATCCCAGCCCTGAGGGCACCACAGGAGTCTCCATAGCCCAAGACACACTTGAGGCTCAGTTTATTATCTGTCTTCAGGTAGTGGCAAATTGTATCTGCATTATAAGTTATTGCTGTGCAACTTCATGGAAAGCTTCTCTTAAAGGAAAAAGTGTTGCTTATGTTACAGCAGGGTCACGTAGATAAGCTGCTGCCATCACTTTTCCCCCAGCAAATACAGTCTTGTTTTCTAATTTCTAGTATAAATACATCTTTTTTCCAGACTCATGACTTTGACGATACCACCTCTGCTTTTGTGTCTCTGCATTATCTCCTTCTTTCCACCGTGTCACAAATACCACTTGATTTGGTCCTATGTTGGCTGAGATCTACTCGTCTATATTTTCATACACCCTTTCAATCTGTTCACCTTTCTGGCCTCTGCTTTGTCTGGTGGCATCATCTTCTATTGCCTATAACACCTTTCTGCTTTCTCTTTTGATCCTCAGTGGCATCAAAGGACACCCCACCCCGAAAAAAAAAAAGGTAAAAAAATGTAAGGCCACTAAGTTAATTTATTCCACATCCTTGCTTAAAGCCTCTCTCTCCCAGGAAACATGAATAGTTTGCTCATAAACAGGCAGTTAGGTGTTACTACTTGTATCATAACCATCTTCTGTCCGCTTCATGCTTACCTTAGAGGCACTTAATATTTTTCCTCACTAGACCTCTTTTAACTTTTTGCATACATTGACTAAATTAGAAGTCTATGTTATACCCTGGGTTGTTTGCTTTTGTTGGTTTTTTTACAAAAACGGTCAGTTAATTTATGGCATTGAATGCATTTGTAGAGAGAAGTGTACTCTCCATGGTTCTGGTCAAGACTATAAATACTTGGTTTTAGTTCTGATTTGTCTGCACTGCTAATGGGTGCCATGTATAAAATACTTAGCTTCAGGCCAGCTAAAGCAAATGATAAACATTTGCTTAACCAAAAAAAAAAAAAAAAAAGGACAGTTTATAGAGTGTCCTGCCCCATTCCCTCCACTAAGACACCCCCCCCCTTCCAGCATCCAGCCGCCAAAAGTTACAACAGGCAATAGAGGGAACAAAAAGAAGGATTGTTCTCCTGCCTTCCCTTTTCTGGTCACTGCAGTTCATCCTGAAGCTGATGAGCTGAAAGCTCTTTGATTTGATGGATTTTTCCAAACAGTAAACTGGAGAAGGTGAGGTGTGAATACACTTTCTGGTTTGCTGCTTCTGCTATTGGAGTAGTAATCTCTGACAGAGGGAAAAAAAAACATTCAGAACAGTACCGTCTTAAATGACTGCAAAGAAGAAATACTAGGAGGCTACAGCCATAAGAAAAAGGGCCTATTATGAAATAAAGTTACACTGAAAATCAATCATGTTTGACCTGGCATGAGGTTACAATGCCAGGTCAATTATCATCCGAGTAATACTACTTTGTGGTAAAACTAGAGTGCCATATCTTCACTGAGAATGTATCTTGAAATAGCTAGGTTCATTTTGACAGTTTTATTGTGCATCTTTAGGAGCACTAAAAAGAAACACTAGCTTCAGAGAACAGGGCAGACACATTACTTAGGACACGGATCAACATTTTGTTGTGCACATTTAGTGAAACAGAGCCATGATTCATAATTGGAGCCTTCAGACACTGCTGTAGCACAAACAGACAACAGTATCCATAGTTTTGACAGTCTTTTAATAGCAGATTTAGCTAAAATGACAATCACTTCAGCTGATGTAATAATCCCAGCCACATTGTCATCCTTGTCTTTTTGCAAAAATGATCGTCCTGCAATGATGCCAGGAATGCATATGTTGACCACAGAATCATAGAAGCATTTAGGATGGAAAAGACCTTTAAGATCATTGAGTCCAACCATTAACCTAGCACTGCCAAGTCTACCACTAAACCATGTCCCTAAGTGCCACATCTGCCCATCTTTTAAATACCTCCAGGGATGGTATTTATATATATATCAACCCCTTCCCTGGGCAGCCTGTTCCAATGCTTGACAACCCTTTCATTGAAGAATTTTTTCGTAATGTCCAATCTAAACCTCCCCGGCGCAACTTGAGGCCGTTTCCTCTCGTCCTATCTCTTGTTACTTGGGAGAAGAGACCAACCCCCACCTCGCTACAACCTCCTTTCGGGTAGTTGTAGAGAGCGGTAAGATCCTCATATGCATACTCATAATCAGCAGTCAGTGATCCAGGAAGAGATTCAGCAAGCAGGTAGCGATGGCCGGTGCCACCAGCTGGGCTATGTTGGCAGGTGCCTAAGCCATCCCAAGCTGCTGCCTGGGGGCTGACAGGAAGCCATACCTTGCATGGGGAAGCTCTGACCGTGGGCGCTGGGCCCTTCATTCCAGTGGTGCCAGGACTTCTGTTGCAGCCTCTACTTAGGTGAAGTATCAATAGCTTTCATCGATACGTGCTGTCTCGATATATAAGGTTTCGCAAGACAGCTGAGCTGATCTAGAAGTGTGCTGCTGCTGCTGCTGCTGCTGCTGAAAGAGGCAGGCCCCAACCCTCATCTATCCTGGCTTGGTGCTTCCTTCCCTCCTCCTAAATTGTGGGATTTGCCTGATCCCATCTCCCCAGCAGCTGCAGGGCAACTAACGCTGCCCAAGCACAACGGAGTAGCACGTAGCAGTGAGAGCATGGGGGAAGGGAAGGGCCAGGACTGCTTCTTTTGATGTCCCTGCAGATCAAGTATCAGCCTTTGCCACCCTGTACTGTAAACAGATCTCTGAACTTTCAGTGCGGGGTCACAAAATGCATTAACTTGTCCTGCGAAATGGACATTGTAGCACCTATAACATTTCTTGCACTTCCAGTATTTCCTGTATGAAGGAGCAGGACAAAGTGCTTTGCCAAGTATGTTATTGACTTTAGTTTTTCGTAGTGTCCCTTTCAGACAAGCAAATATTTAATTATACAGTTATTCAAATGAAACAACTGAGGAACAGACAGATAAAGCAAATTGCCCAGAGATTTCAACAAACAGCAAGGCTAAGACTCTGGCTGTCCTGCCTCCCCACTCTCCTCTCCGTATCATGCCTCTTGGCTTTGAACTCCTGAATACATTTTGCTCATCCTCCTGGAGCATTTCACTAATTGATGAAAGATCAAAATATAATTCAGGATGACATTCACCACCGAAATCTGCCTTAACAAGAGGCATTAAACTGAAACCAAGGAGGAAAGGGAAAAAATGCTTCCAGAAAAAAGAAATTAGAGAATTTGAAAAGTAGTTTCATTTCTTTGTAGAGGACTACTTGCAGAATGTCCCCAAGTATACCACAATTCTGCAATAAGTGCCACTTTCAATAAGCAATGGCATTATTATAGTTTGCCATTAGGTTAACAGTGCTAGACTTCCAGTTAGGGGCTACTTCTACTGGGCAAATACTTCTCACTGGCTCTCTGGGAGGCCATTTAAAACAGGTTTCACTGTAAATAGTTACGCAAGACATTACAAAGGTTGTTATCAGTAAAAATATGTATTCCTTACGCCGTCAGCATTTTTTCCTGAGCTAATGTAATTACAAAGCACTATTGAAACCAACCCAGCCTGTTTATACAGTAAGAAGGAAAATTACATAACCCTACCTAAAAAAAAAAACCCAACCCCTCAAAAAAAACCCCCTTCACCAAGTGGAATCTTTACAGATTTTACAACGGTGTGATGTTAAATGATCCAGCAGCATAAAAACGCATCCAAGTCAACCCGGAACACAAACTAGAACTCTCCCTGACAACAGGATGCTGTTTAAATGCCCTGGGCAGGGAAGAAAAATCTCAACAAAGGACACCTGCACCTCTGAGAGGGCTTCTCTTTGGGTCAGCGAGCAACGTCCATTGCTATCTCAAGCAGCTATATAGTGAGGATATATCAAGCTGTAGCCCTATATGTAGTACCGAATTATGCTCCCTTCCAGAAAGCTCTGTATGGAAAGTTGTTAGACCTTTATTTTTGCCTCCATGGGAGGATGGCTCTTCCAGAACTTCCAACCTGGACAATCAGAAACTTCATGCTGGGGAAAAAAAAAAAAAGTGGATTGCCTGGGCCAAAGTCCCTGCCGTACCCAGCGGGTGTGGCTGCGATGAGGGAAGCAATGAAGGGCGAAGGGTGGTTTCTGCAGCACTTGCCAATGTATCAGTCAGCTGGACCTACCCTGAGGGTATGTGATCAGTACCCACGGTAAGGGAAATGGAGCACAACACAACGGAAGTGGAAGAAACATGTATAGTGGAAGAAATAGTATGACTGTTCTACTCGCAGTTTGCTATTTAGGCACTCATATCCATTCATCTGCTTGTGCAGAACCCCCTTGATACACAGCATAATTGAGAGCAGGGACATCTATAAGTGACTCACAACAGCAATGTTAGGATTCTCAAGCTCCTAGGCACTGCTAGACAACATTTCAGGATTTTAGGGATTGCCATAGTTATATGTATCCTGGATACATGTCCACCTGAGAAAAAACGGAATTTAAGGAAGGGAACCTAAAGAGGCAAGGTTGGGGGTTAACCAGAAAAGGCAGGAGTTTGTGGAGATGATGATGATGATGATGATAAGGTGGTATCCATCTCAGAAAGGGCTAGGAAACCCTATAATGTAGTACTGCCAACCAAAAACTTTTAAGTAAATCCCTTCTCCCACACCCTCAAATACTGAGACTACATTAAAAAAAAAAAAAGTGCTTCAAAAAAGTAAAGTTTTTTAAAAAGAGTATTTTTATTTGGTGGGGTTTTTTTTGTGATTTCTGCAGGTCTTCTTCCCAGTCTATCAGCTGCAAACAGGTTCTGATATTTGATCATTTTTAATAAAAGTTTTTTCATTACAGTAGAAGCTGATGCCTTAAAGAAAAGACTGAGCAGCACAAGGCTTCAAACAAACTGGCGATAATTGCCATTCTTCAATGATACCATGTGCAGCGACAGTATTAGATGGAGGTGCCATCAAAATCTTTGTAACTATGGGCCCCAACATACAGATCCTCAGTGTTCTTTATCTACTCTGGTGGAAACAACAGCAGTTAACATTGAGATACGTTTGAGGAGCTTGCCTCTAAGAACTGTTGCAGTTACCCTGAAACACCTGAACTCCTGTGACAAGCAGATTTTACAGCCTTGAGCTAACCAGCCAGGCTTCCCTGGGGGAGGGGAATATCAGACACCTCCGCAAGAAATATTTCAGAAAAGCAGCCAGCTGAGCACAGAGTGTCTCACATGGGTAAGAGTGAAAGGTGAAGCGTGGGACAATGAGTAAAGTGTGCGGCGTCCGAGCAACTGACTCTGTGTAACTAGCTGATGGACCTGAAGCGGCACCTACCTACCTACCTGTTCTTGCGATCTTCAGCTCCAAACACCTCCCTTACATCCGCATTAAAGATTGGTTTGCCAGTACGAGACTTTGTTTTCCCACCCTGTACATGCACTCCCTATCTCTTTTATTTTTGCGCTGTTGTTTTATTCCTCCCTCTGTCTTCTGTGCTGACACTCTGTTCTTCCGTCCACCATTGGCGTGTACCCAGACCTTCAGGCACGTGAGCTGGCAGGCCACACATGTTAGGAGTGATCGGGGCATGCCTGTGGGATCTGGCCTCACTGGCAGCAGAAGCAAAAGAATGTCAGACGAAGTGAGTGTTACATGCAGTTGGCTCCTGTCTTAACGCACCTTCTTGCTTCTTCCACTAATGGTTGTATCACAACACAGTTGTTAAAGCAGTCACTAGAAATACTGCATAGCAGGCTTGTGCACTCTGGTCACCCTCATACCACTTAACACGTGTGCCTCAAGCTTGGTATGAAAGGGTAATTTCCCCTGATTATGGAGGATCTTGCCTCAAGGCTTCGGGGATTTCATCTCAGGAAAGGGCTTTGAGCAGCTTGCTAGTGACTGGACAATGGCCACAGTGACAACCAAGAGAAACCGGACTGCCTAGTAGGACAGTGGCAGCTGAGTAGCGGTTCAGGAAATGTCACTGGTGCCTTAAGTGGTAAATACAGACACTAAAAAGGCTAGTAAGTGCTAAAGCACCATTTATAAAAGCCTTGCACAAACAAAATAATCTGACAGTTCATGATACAGTCCAAGCCACCATCAGCTACTGGTTCTGCACTACTAAAACTGACCTGAGTTCTTTCAGGGATTAGGTATGAAATGCCATTGTCTCTGGCATATCTGTGATTATCTTCCTGTTCAACTGCAGTTGCTGAAGGGTTGGAGAAACCCCTTCCCACTACTCTTTGCTGATGAATGCTCTTGGTTTTCAGATATTGTTTCTCCTCTCTCTCCTTTGCAAGTGTGGATCCTGTTCCTAGTCTTGCCTGTTCAATTCTCACAAGACGATCCTTTTTTTCTGGGCACTAGAAACACAAACTACAGACTTATGTTCACAAATGCCAGCTTCTACAGTGCAACTTTCAGCCTGTTTATGGGTGGTTTCCATACTTCCCTTGGCCTTTTAGCTCTGGAATGATCACTTCCAGCCTGGCCATGCAAGAATCCCCCCCAGTGCTGAGCAGCGCCAGTCAGAAACCACCACCCAAACCAAGCATAATCCATGCTAACCCTGTGAGGAAGCACATAACTGCTCTCTTTCTCTGGCTGTAATTTTAAAGATCCGTGTTAGGGGTACAACCCCTGGATGGATCCTGGGTGTCCATGCGGAGTTCCCTCCCCAAGGAGCCAGCGTAGGAGTGGGAATGCAGCACTTCACAAGTGTCGTTGTGCTTCAACACAACCACCCCGTGATACAGCTGATTTCACTCTAAAGGCCAAATTTCATGAGGCAGCTGAGAGGATCTAGTTATTGCTACAACCAACAAGCACGGGCCTGTTCTTCCAGTCCTTTCTCACAGCTTCACCTCCTCCTAGCTTGTACTTGTGCTGCTTTTGTGGCACCAGCAATGGTCAGTAATCTATTCTGCAGTTAAACCAAGCTGATAAAAAGTGGAGGGGAGTAATTATTTGCTAGTCTGGTTAGCTAAATTAGCTCACTGTGTTGTCAGATGACTATCAAAGCTGGCACAAGGGCAAGCGTGGTGACTGCAAAGCTCAAAGTGGGGAGAGGGGACTGGGATTGTGCTTCTGTGAAATGCTGTTGCTGGGTCATACGGGCACCAGCAAATGTCACAGTTGAAATTCAATGCAACGAGAGAGACAGAGAAAAGAGGAGAGAGGAATGTGAATGTCACCTCTTTTGGAGACAGCAAATCTTCAGATCAGCTGCTGAAGAAGCACTTCCTCATCACCTCAGGAAATCACATCTACTTTTCCTCTTAAGGGAAGTTTTCTTCAATCGAAGCATCACTGTGGTGAGTATTGGCTCAGAAAAATAGTTTGCTAGAGGACACATCTGTATTGTCAATTGAATTAATGTTCCAGCCAACAGACATTGTCCTTTTACTGCCATGTGCATATACAATGAAAGTCCGAATACAAATAAACCTCCAATATACAACTAATAAAAGATGTGTAGCACTAATATTTTTATAAAAGTGAATCACACGATGCACTCCTGGAATTTAAACAAACCACATCTATTTCATATTACACGGATTTTGCTTCCCTTTTACAACGTAAATATGTAGCTTTAAGTTTGGGCCAGCTCTCACTGTTGTCCCAAATCTGCGTTCAATACCCGGTGTGCAAGCCAATAACACACAGAGCAGAGGTATTTCCAAGTTTATACCATTAATGCGCAGAAGTGGGGTGCTCGTCCCAAAATGGGAGCACACCTCAGTTTCAAAAATCTCCACTTTTATACATTGATTATTGCCTATTCAAACAATTAATACATACTCATTGTTATTCTCTGTAATGATTGGTCAAGATTTCTTCACTTCCCATGTAAATTAGTGGGCAGACTCTGTCTTCTTCCATTGTTCTCTTTTGAGTCGGTGGTGTCATTTGGGTAGGTGGTCAATGAGTCGGTGGTTGCAATCTCCCCCTGCCGAAATTACCTTTTACCTACTTCTCCTCTAATCTTGGCAGTTCCAGATGGTTTTCTCGGTTTGCTGACCAGGCCTACAGTTCATCACTCTCTTGACAGGAATACCCTACTTATCAACAAAGCTACGTTGTCTAGCGGTTACATCCTTAATTGAATCGTAGCTCAATCATGTCTAGTTACTATTTCTCTATTTTAATATTAGGTAAATAATTAAATAGGGTTGGGGCTGTATAGAGGACTCTAGCAGCAGCAGGTTTCCTTAGTTGCTCCGATTACATTTTACATTCCATTTTTCTAGTTAATATCAATTTTGCTACAACATCGCTGCCACCGGTAGGGCGCTACTGTTCCTTCTTTCTGCCGCTTTTGTGTCTAAACGACGCAAACATTCAACGAACCTCCGAGAGAAAATTATTTGAGGCAAATTACATTTCTAAACTTTAACACCACAGGGGCACGGAGGTGTAAATTGCTGCCCTCTTAAAACGTCGTCGCTAAAAATCGTCGCTCCGAAAGAGGAGCGGGGCACGGTGTGAATTCTACCCCGTCACTTGACTGAGGTGCTAAATGTGAAAGCTGTTACGTTAACTCTGAACACGACACTCTGTGAAAAAAACATTAACCCGAGGTAAAGATAATTAACCCCGCCGCTATTGTTGGCTCATTTTTCCTTCACTTCTCCTTATTTTCCTCAGTAATGGATTGCATTTGGTTATCGTTATGAAGGGGCGTCACCCCGGGCTGCTCTCCCCGGGGAGGCGGAGGTGAGGAAGGGGGCGGGCGACACCTCGCCGGACCCGTCCCAGCGGGGAGCCGCGCTCCCGGCCTCGGGAATGCGGCGTCGCCCCGCTGGGACGCAGCGCGGCAGCCCGCCCTCGCGGCTTTATTTCCAAATACTGTAACTCTGCCTCCTAAAACCCTCTGCTGTAATCGCCCCGCGTTGGTGAGACCTTACCGTGGGTACCTCTCCTGACTCCCGCAGCTACTTTTAGCCCCTCAGCCTGAGGCGCCTGGGGCCCGTTTAACGAACGCTGATGAGGAGAGCTCGAGAAGCGCCCCTCCCCCGCGCTGGGCGAAGGCCCGGCGGGGAAAATGGATGCGCCAGCGGGAGCCTTCCCCTTCTGGCAGCTCTGGATGAGGTGCCACAGCAGCTGAAGGAGACCTCGGCTGAGTCACAGTCCTGCCCTTTCCCTGCCTGCCACCCTGCCCCCCCCCCTTTTTTTTTTCTGGGTTGAATCATAGAATCATAGAACCGTTTAGGTTGGAAAAGACCTTTAAGATTTTCCAGTCCAACCATTGACCCTACTCTACCAGGTCTGCCACTAAACCATATCTCTAAGCACCACATCTACACCACTTTTAAACACATCTAGGGATGGTGACTCAACCACCTCCCTGGGCAGCCTGGTCCAATGCTTGATAACTTTCTCAGTGAAAAATTGTTTCCTAATGTCCAGCCTAAACCTCCCCTGGCGCAACTTGAACCTGTTTCCTCTTGTCCTATCGCCAGTTACTTGGGAGAAGAGACCAGCTCCCATCTCACTACAACCTCCTTTCAGGTTGGGATTTTTTTTGTTTGCTTGGATTTTTTGTTTTGTTTTGTTTTGTTTTGTTATGCCAGCTGGCACTCAGGCAAATAAGCCAGGAAACGGTTGAGGGAGCTCAGGTGGCTGAAAAAACGGGCTGGCTTCCCAAACTGACTTACCAGCTAATGTCCTGAGCTCCCGTGCCGGCACAAGAGCACAGGTGGGAATGCCGGGGTTGGGGGGAGAGCAGGGCTGCGGCACCTCCAACCTACATGACCCACCCCCAGGTGGATTCACACCTAACAGCAGCAGCCTGCAACTGCTGAACAGAAATGGTCCCATCCTCTTACCCCATGTTCCCTCTCCCGGCCAAATATCCCTGTGTCCTCCCTCGTGCTGGCTCTGGCCTGAATTATAGGGTAAACCAACTGATGGAGTATGCCAACAGGGAAGAAAATGTGTCCCAGAAAAAAATGCAACAGCTCCCTCCTACAAGTAGAAATCCAGACCCAAAGC
>VFFE01007678.1:2486987-2507988 GCA_008921705.1 Burhinus oedicnemus | reverse complement strand
ATTGGGTTTTTTTTTCCCCCCCCCCCCCCCTAAACATTTCATAGAAAAGCACAGTTCATAGTATTGTAGCATTGTATGATAACCACAGTTCGTGTCAAGCATGGGAAAAATATGGTCTGTGGAGCATATTAAACGTTAACTGTTTAACACTTGATACTAGCAGGACAGTACTTTCTTTGTTAGAAAAACCTTTGCGATTTGCCTTTATCAGCAGTGGATTATTCTAAAAATCTGAATCCTCTGCAGAGTTCTACAATTATTACATACTAAAACCAAACTTGCTCGTTGGATACACAGCCACTATAGACTCAGGTGCAGTAATGCTGTGCCATTTTTTTTCTTTCTTGTTTTACTCAGTGCTGCATGATTATATAGCTTTTGGTAGTTCATTGCCTGTTGCTTGTTCCTTCCCCTCATCTCTTCCTTATTCTTACCTCAGATGAGGTTGCTGTGGAGGTTAAGTGTTCTTTGGTACATAGGTGCCTGATATGTATTGAGCTGATACGTACTTTGGATTCTGTCCTGAAACATTTGATGAGACTATCTGTGTACTTTGGCTGAAAAAGACAATTTTAGAGTTTCATTCTCGCATCAAGTCCCCAAATCTGTTGAATTTGCTTTCTGAAGGGAAGACAACTAAATTTTTTTATCCTTCTATTAAACTTCTGCTTCTTTATTGCCATTGTTCCTTTAATGGTTACTAAGTTAAAGAAGACTCTTTAATGACTTTATTGTGTTGTTCAATGTCATGTGTCCCAGGGAAAAACAGTGAAGTTGAGAAAATAAGTATGACTACAGCTGCTTGAAAAATTGTAATTCTCTCTTTCCCTTCACTCTTTGTCCCCCAAAGTTGCTCACCCTGAATTTTTGAAGCCTGATATAACTTCTACAGAAACTGAAGTGGGGTTAACTCTGCCTTGGTCTGTGTTAGACCTTATCAGGACCAGGGTCACAATGTTTTCGGGATCTTTTGCAGTATGGTGATGCTTGCCAGAAGTTGTAGGGTTTATGACACATGGAAAATTAGATGCACCAAAGCTTCACAGTGTTTTGGGCCCAAGTTCCTGAAAGCTGTGACTGTAATGGGGCCTTGTTCTTGCTGTTGGAGGTAAGATGCTGGAAACTGTGAGAACCCAAATCTGAAGCTAGGCTTTTTTGGCCTTTGGGGATCTCGCTGGTAAAGCTAGGATTTAGTTTGAGGTGCAGTCAGTTATGATAAACTGGCAAAACAGTGTAAGGGAACAGCAGCTTGTGGCTGTCTTGCCTGTGCTGATGTGACTTGGCTCCTGGGTGCTGTAAAAATCACTAAAATGAGTAATGTCAAATATTGTTTTCCCTTTATTTTTGCAAAGGCAACTTTTAATTCAGTTACTTCATTAGCGGCACCCTGCCTTGCAGAGGCTTGTTTTGGCATTGCTTGAGGATACTGAAGTTTTGTGTCGTGAGGAAGCGGGAGAAGATTGTGAGATGGTGGCTTCTTGTGGAGATTTCAGCCGTGAAAACGACTTAGGTTTGTCTTGGATTGTGCCAGTAAACACTGGGACGTCTCCCTCAGCTAGGCACTCCTCAGTGTGTTCCTACCTCAGTGTGTACTCCCTACTTGCCAAGGGTGTAAATTTAAGTTGACTCCCTCGGTTCTGCAGGGCCTTATTTCAGAAATGCCGTTTTGAAATAAGATGTTGTAGAACTTCTAAGTGGAGGTGGGAAGGGGGAGAATTGGGGGACTTCGCTTTATAATATTAGAGCTAGCTGAAAAAGTAGGAGATTAACTGTGAATGAGAGGCATATTCAGAAGTAAAAGGTGGATGGTGGGCAGGTGGTTCTTGAGACTGAAGTCTGTCAAGTGAAAAGATTTGATCACAGGTACACCTATAATCGGTATCTGAAACAAGTGTCTAAGCTGAAGTGTCTCTTAAGTGAATTTTATAGCTTGCATCTCAAAGCACTAACGCATTTCTGGGTGTCACTGTTATTTACTACTTAAGGCCTCATTCTGTGAAGAAAAGCATTTATGTATTTGCAGCCATTCCTTGTTTACAAGCAGGTATTGGCAAACAAGATGGAGAGCCTGCTAGTAAAGTTGAAGTACTATGCAAATGCAGATTGCAGATGGATGACGTATAGCTTTAAGTACAGCGACATCTCTGAACTCAACTCTTACCCCACGTAGAAGCAGTCCGTGCTTCTTTGCAGTTGTGCTCCTTGGTGACTGCCATTTCAGACATCAGTTTGAACCTGGTGGCAGTCCTGCTGTCGTCGTGCATCTCCGCTGCTCCTGCCCCTTGGCGTGTGTCAGCCACCATACTTTCTGCTGTTCCAGCTGATGCTGTTCCTTCCCTGTCACACATGCAGGGAGGGAATGTGTCTGTTGGGTTACGCAGCGCTTCTGTAACGGCACTATCTAATGCCAGAAACATTCATGCCAACTCTAAATGTACACGTAAATTTGTGTAACCCAGCGATCCAGAATTTCGGTGTATCCTGAACTTGTAACTTTTTTCATTTAAATAAGAAAATACTAGATGCATAAGTAATTAATCTAATAAAATTTTGCTTTCTGTTATTTGTTAGTATATATCACAGCTCTATTTATATGTGTTGGAATGGAGGAAGCTTTGCTCAATTTTAATTTTTTGTCTGCTGTGTTGAAGATTATACTAGAAAACAGTTTCCATCAAATTCTATCAAACATTTCATTTTCCCTAGATTATTCTTAAAAATATTAATAATGTAGTTTGCTAAGCTGTGTTCCACATGAGTGGTATTTGAAGGTGTGCCCAGATATTCAGAAGGAAATAGAGTTTCTCTAAAGACGGTATAGTGGTTTGCACTCCTTCAGCATTCATGTGAAAAACTTGTTCAGTCATGCAGATACAGTTTGCAATGCTCTTTAGAGTCAATTTCCCAGAGAAAGAGTACCTTATTCCACATTAAGAAATTTAAATCTGAATGCTCAGAATCCAAAATGTGTATTGACCTCTTACCTTTTGATATAAACTTTTATAAGGGATAATACTTATTATTCTGCATCGAGGAATGGTACTTGTCTCTTCTCACCCAGTCACAAAGGTTCATTCGTCTGTTTGCCCCAACTGAATATGGCATCTGTTCTCCTTGCAAAATATTTGGGAGAGCAATATACATGCATTTCTGTGTTGATTGTTTTCAGTTGTTTTTTGAGAATCTGTTAAATGCTTCTGAGTCTTAAGTTTGCAGTGATTTGTTTGCTGCAATTAAAAATTGGTATTTTAATGCTTAGCATCTTTGAATACCAGGATAACTGACTTGAGGAACCCTCATCTTTCTCGTGTATTGAAACAAGTCTGAAATTTTATCCATGAAACCCTGCTAACCAAAACAAATGCAGATCTTCATTCAACTTGATAAAATGTCTGCCTGTCCTGTACTAGCAGTTAGATCCCACGGTTGATCCACTCATGTTTTGAGGAGCATACTAGGGGAGTGAAAAGAAATTGAATCTTTATTTGAGCGGAAGCTGAAGGAAGTGAGGCTTGGGAAAGCTTGGAGAAAGTGTCGTCTTGTCACTATGTGCATTGGCTTCATATAGATCTGTAACACAGTTACAGGATTGTTTGTGTTGGACGTGACCTCAGTCATCCAACCTTCTGTTCCAAGCAGACTTAACATTTAGTACTTTGGTCTTGTTTGTGTCAGCTGTCACTAAATCACCTGTTCCTTTGTGATTCTTTACTGCTCTTGCACTAGTAGAAGGTTTTCATGTTGCACTGAAGACCCTTGCTGCTTTCAGCTTCGGTTGCGTTTTGACTTCCGCAGCAGGGACACTGTGTGTGGGCAATATTTCTGTATTCCTCCCTTGGTAGACTGTTCTTGCTTGCTCCTCCTTAGACAGAGCTGCTGATGGATCTGCTTATTTCCCCCAAGTGTTGGAATGTACTTTTCCTGTGGTTAGAAGCAGTTGTCCTTAAATAACTGCCTGCTTTCTTGAGCTCTTTTGTCTTTCAGAACTGGGTCCCACAGAAATCTACCTACTGAATAAACCAGCCTGCCCTTCTGAAGTGCAGGGTCTGTAGTGGATGTGCCTTCCTCACTCCCCTCAGGATTTTAAACTCCACTATTTCATGATCACTACAGTCAAGGCTGATGTTGATCCCATCCTCCACAAGTTCCTCCTTTTTCTGTTGAAAGCAATTCTAAGAAGGTATCAAATGGGTTGACTCATTTAGCATCAGTTTTTCCCTGAAATCTTCCAGAAGCCTCCTAGGTTGTCTGTGTCCTGCTCTGTTGCCCTTCGAGTAGGTGTCAGGGAGGTTGAAGTGTCCAACAATAACCAGTCTCTGTGATTTTAGAGTCTTTCTGGAATTGCTGAAACAGACTTCATCTGCTTTCTTACCCCGATGAGACGATTTGTAACAAACTTTGACTGTGATGTTGCCCATACAGACCTCTCCTTTAATCCTGACCCAGAAGCTCTTAACCAGCCTGTTGTTGGTCCTGTAGAACAGCTTTTTGTGTTCAGCTGCTCCTTCAGGTAGGGGGCAGTTCACCTGCTGTTCTTGCCTTCCTGGCTTTCTTAAAAAGCTTGTATGCGTCCATGACAAAGCTGCAGTCGTGTGAGCTGCCTCATGTGTTTCTGTTACTTGAGTGTCATAGTTCTGTGTACAGATACTTGACGTGGTTCTCCTTTCAACATGTTTTATCCTTGCCAAGGTCTCTCTTCCTCCCACCAACCTGACCCTTAACATGTGTGAATCTCTGTTCCCTCCCTTAACTGCAAACTTCCATCACCATTCCCTGATAGACCTCTCATTTAAAGTGCTGGTCACCAGATTTGATGAGGATGTTCCTAACCTGCTTTGTCAAGCGGATCCCATCTCTAACTTAGCAGGCCTTATTTCTCAGGGGTACTTGTGGACATAAAAATTAAAAGTGCCAGTCCTGCAGGGAGTAGCTAACTCACAGGATGTGTCTTCACAAGCCTTGTCTCCTTCACATGAAAGAGCAAGGAGAACAAATGTCACCTGGGGTCCCACGTTCTTCTTTGCCCCTGGAGTTTTCTAGTCACTCTTGATTTGCTCCAGGTCTCCTTTGTTAATAGCATGGGTGCCTGGGTGAGTAGGTCGTAGTAATAGTTGGGGCGGGGGAAGGCAATAGTGGTGGTAATAATACAGGGTAGTAGTTTAATAGTTAATAGTCCAAGGGTTGGAGGACCCTTGGCAATCTCTCTAACATGCTGAATCTGGCCAAACCTCCTTCGCCAGCATATCTGGCAGCAGATTTGTGTGTCTCCTCTGCAGAAGGGAATCTTCAACTAATATTACCTGCCACTCCCTCATATTGCTAATGTTTAATTCAAACCCAGCTAGCTCTGACACCTGCCTTAATTGAGATGCTTGCTGCTTCTGCCTGTCAGTCTAATGTTGACAAAAAAAAAAGAGAGAAGGTAGAAAATAACTTTATATACTTGTGTCCGTATCATAAGAAAGAGGCTTCATCTTTCATTGACGTGTTTACATGCAGTCAATGTGCATAAACATACTACTCACACTTCAAAAGTTTTAATTTTTGTAACAATCTTCTATGTCGGATAAATTTCTGTCAAGTCACTTTAGGCTGTTGGGTTCTGCTTTTATTTGGCTTATGGTTACTGTGCTGTTTCTTACGTTTTTGGATCAGATGTAGTAGAAGCTGAGACTAAACTGTTTCCTATTTGTGGCTTTTAAAGCACTTCAAGCAAGCTGCCATGTGATAGGCGGGACTATTGGAGCCTAGTTTCCTAGGAGTGTGTCTCCAAAATGTAGTACTTCTAGCTTGCAACGTAATTTTTCTTCCCTGTTCCTAGTGTCCCTTTCTTAGTGTTCTGCCATCTGAATGAGAAGCAGTTTGTGTACCGTCTGCTTTAAAGTTATGCTCACATGGAGTTGTCTGGCAATGAAGAGGAAAGAGATAACTGAAGAATGTAACGCTTCTTAGCCATGTCAGAACAAAGGAATAACTCCAGGGACTTCTGGTTGCACTGGACTGTTATTTCTGCTTTTGTGTTTGTTTGAAATTGTCAGAGAGGAACAAGTAGTGGCAGAAGAGGGAGAGAAATAAAACATTGATTGTACAAGTCCCATTTGTTTCGAAAACTAGTCAAAAAATCAACATATGAATACTCATCTGTCCAGTTTGTTTCAGGCATGTTGTGTGTTTCAGCTAAAAATCAGAGGTTTTATACTTTTTAGTAATACAGTTGTGTCATAGCATCTCCAAAGTATGAATTCTGTTACCCACTACCCACTGTGAAGAGGCAGATGTCATTGTGTTCCTCTTACCTGAATTACTGAACGCTGTGTGAAATCCTCAGGAGGTCCCCTCGTGAGGAGGGGAAAGCAAATGTATGTTCTGTGGTCATCTGTTGTGGAACTTCAAATGGCAAAGTAACAGTTACTGGACATTCTGTCACAGAGAAGTACTGCTTCAGTGATTAACTTTTGCTTCAGAATGAAAGCTTTTGATTTCCTGGGTTATAGATTTGAGGGAATTAGTTGCTCAGATATGATTATTGTGGTCAAAAAAGAGGTGATACAAACCTGTTAGAATTATCTTTGAAAAGATGTACATGGGTTGGTAAGAAACATTGCACTTGAATCTCTTTTGTACCTCAAATTGATGTTTCTTGTGTGTTTGTTGTTGGTTTTGTTTGGTTTTCTGGGTTTTCGGGGGTTTTGGTTTTTTGTGTTTTTTGTTTGGGTTTTTTTGTTTGTGTTTTTTTTTTTTCCTGGAATGAAGGTAATGCCATGCAAAGTAATACCACGAATGGTAGGAAGCAAAATAATCTTACCTATTTTGTAACTGTACATTTGTAATTAACAATTGTGAAGGCCTTTTCTTGCAGGCTTTTGTCTGGTATTTAGTACGTCAGGTGCTTTCTCTTTCTAAATGTGTGGTGGTTTTTGTTTTTTGTTTAAAAATAGCTGTTAAAGATCCCTTTGTTTTGACATCAGGAAGAGAATCCAAAGACTTCATGCGGAGCGAAATTTTAATAAGGTGGAAGGATAGCTGTTGCAGTCCGATATACTGCAGAAATGCACTACAGCTTCTCTACTATATGGAGAACTGCAAGTTAGATAATAACTTGAGCTAGCCCAGAAGTGAGAGTTAGAGCATAAATGTGTTGTTTATAATAGTTTTCATTTCATCTGAGGCTATGATTCTACAGATGCACCAAAACAATCTATCTTCTTCATGCTGGCCACTCTTCTTGTGGCCTTGCATCTGTTGTGGCTGTGGTAACATCTTTGTGGCTGTCTAGCTATGATGGGTAGCAACCTACACACGTAAAATGACTGTGAAAATATGAACTTGGTACCCAGCCAGGTGGACAAAACAGCGGATGTACAAATGCCAAACGCGTTTCCATAACGAGCAAGGGGAGCTTTCCGCTTCCTGACTGCGATGTATGGGTCTGTAGACTTGATGAGGGAAGCCTATGCTTGCTGTAAAACGGGGGGAGCGGGGGGAATCTTGCTTCAGGCCTTTTGAGTAAGTCTGTTTTTGTCACTATATAGGTTCTTTTTCAGGGCTGAATTGACGAAAATTTGTTGTTTGGAAACATGTTTTGCTTAGAGGTGTGCGGATAAGGATTACACAGCCTTTTTTGAGGCGTAAGACAAGCAGAAAGGGCGAACAAATTAAAACACTCATCAAGATTTTTGGAAAGGATTCATTTGTCCACTCGCAGTAGATAGAAGAGCCCTTATACCTTAAGGCAGAGTTGCTTAACTTGATCTAACCCAGGACTTCACAACAAGTCTGTCCATTCTGGTGGACTTCATCGCTGTTCCATGCTTTCACTTTACAGTGAGGGAGTAGTGGTAAAGTGATTATCTAATAACTTGAAAAACCTGCTGCTGAAAATTTTTGGTTTAGCTTTGCATGGGACTTGAATTATACAAAAAATTATATGGTTTGAAAGATACAACTGCCTGTTGGATATGATTGCAAATGAACAGGACATTGTGTTGTGTCCAAGTATCACACTGCACAGGATCTCTTAAGCGGTGACAAGTCTGACTAATAGCATGATTTCTATACAGGAAAAGTATATGATGGATTTGAATATATACTAATGCATAATAGAACGCTTACAGTGAGAACTGCATGTGAAGTGTTTTTAAAACAAAATATATTTCTATAGGTCTAACAAGAAGCCTAACTATAACTTCACTTGAACAATCAACGATTGAAAAAGCACAAGGAGATAAAGTTACGTTGCCATGTACTTTTGTACTCTCAGAAGAAGATGAAGGCCCACTAGATATTGAGTGGGTATTGATACCAGCAGATAATCAAAAGAAGGAACAAATAGTAAGTAAAGACTTTTTTGGATGGTGTTAATTCAGTTGTTTGAGTAGGTCAACGTGTGAAGTTTGTTACTGAATTCTTAAAGCTTTTAAACCTGACTTTTCACCTTTTCAGGTTGGGATGTTTGTGATCTTAAATTACTTTGAAGCACTAGTCAAATAAAATATAGTGCAAGTTTTGGAATAGCAGATTAAGTATGAAATGTCAAGAAATTTCTCACTATAAACTTGTCTTCTAAAGAACTCTCAAATTAAATACACTTCAGTTCCAGAAAACAAACTATGCTTTTCTACCCACGTTATTTTCCTGACTGAAAACTGATTTATGAGGATTGAATTTTAAATATATTAACTCTCTTATTTATTAACCCTTCCCTTTCTTTGTAAGCCTTGTCAATAAGAAGACTCCTTTTATTAGACAAGTTTTACAGAATGAAATTAGAGCATTTTTAAACAGTTTTCCTTCAGTTAGAAGTCAATGCTGACACATTGCTGCTTGGACAGGTGTGTGTTTGGAGTATTTGTTAGAGTACTGTGTGTGGTGATATTTTGAAGATTGAGATATTTGGCTATGTAGTACTTCTGGGATCATTTAAAACAGTAGAAAGAAACTGTCAGTCTGAAGGTACCAAATTATTTTGAACCTTTACATGCCAAGTGGATTTCTGAATCATATTTCTTTTTTTTATAGATAATCATGTATGCTGTGGACAGGATTTATAATCATTATTATGCTGCTATGACTGGGCGGATGCAGTTTACTAATCCTGATCCCAGATCTGGTGATGGTTCATTGGATATCCTGAATTTAAAGTCAGCAGACACTGGCACATATCAGTGCAAAGTGAAGAAGGCGCCTGGAGTTCAAAGCCAAAAAATACAGTTGACTGTACTTGGTAAGATAATGCTTTTCTTGGATTTTCAGTTGCATTTTTTATGTGTTTATTCCATCCTATTGTTGATGTCTAAAATCAAAACTTTTGTTGGGCAGAGTCATACTGAATCTGTGGTGATGCATCCATCATTGATGCTTTGGGAAGGGTGGACATCATTCTGTTCTGGGGGATGAAGGGAATAATATTCAGAATAATGAGCATTTTTAAAAATTCTGTGCCTGGCTTGTATTTCATAGAAAATCTTTCCATGCATAGAAATGGTTTATTGCACAAGCTTTGTCTCTAGCAAAATGGTTTGACCTACTAGAACACAACTAGTAAGCGTTTTGATTGTGACTGTCATTAATGCAATGATACTTTGTTTGTTAGTAAAGCCAGCAAGAACTAAATGTTCCATTGAAGGACCACAGGAGATTGGAAAAGACATTACCTTGAAATGCGCATCACAAGAAGGATCCCCGCTTTTGTCTTATGACTGGAGGAGAGTATCTGGCAGACAGGAACTTCCTGCCACTTCCATGCTGAGTACTGTCAAACTTTATTTATTACTCTTAAATATTTAAGAAAGATTGCGTTTGTATTTTTGGATTATCTTGACTTCTGAGCATCTCATACTTGATATTAGTATAGAGTAGTCAAGATAAGTGTCACTTCTGCCCTCTCACTGGGTAATAAAACTGACTTTAAACAAGTTTGTTTTATTTATTTTTTATTCATACTGGGAAATGTTTCACGCCTTAAGTTGAGATTCTTACCATTAGGTTGAAGAATCATGCTCATCCGAGTGTTGTGAGTTCTCTTGCCTGCTGGTGTTACTGCTTTTGTGCTCAAGTGGACAGTAGGGAAGAGTCGGAACACAGTCTAGACTAGTGGTTAGAGCTGTGCTTGGGGAAGTGGAGATAAAAGGTTGAATTTTATGAGAGATTGAACTGAGGTCTTTGCTTCCTGATCAAGTGACAGAACTTCTTGCTTCAAAAGGGGTACATAGCTTTAGAAGAAAAGTTGTCAAGAGTAACAGAGAAGAGAAGGCTTACCCTTTTCTTACAAGAGCTAATGTACAGGAAAGAGTTACGTATTCTGAATTTTGACTGATGGATTCCAACATATTATAGTGGTGGTACTGGATTTTCATTGTGAGAACTTCATTGTAGAATGCTAATTTGTGAGTTTTGGCTTTGCAAAAGTTATTCCAGAATATTTTTTGGAAAAGTATTGCTCAGTACCAGTTCTTTTTGATCTTCTTTGTAGTTATGAAAACTTTAAACCTTGAGATGGTGGGGTTTCCTTGCAGATGAAGCAGTGTAAGAATCTGCTTACAAAGAAACACGTTTTAACTCGGGTTGTGTAGGACATACAGGACAAAGTGGTATCATGTGTCTAAGAGTAACAAACGTGGATGTCTAGGGGAGAGAAAATTGTGTGGTTCTTCCTCATAGGGGTCTCCTGTCCTGTAATTTATGCTGCAAGAAATTCAGATGTGACTTCAGTTTAATTGATTTAAAACAAACAAAACCTGACTTATGTGAATTTCTCCAGTTTCCTTTAAACTTTTGTAGTCTATTAGAATCTCTTTTTCTAAAAATCGGCTACATATGAAGAACCTCATACTGTTCTTCATTTTGAACTTGCCTCCTGGTGGCGTAGTTGGATATCGCTTATTTTGTGTTTTGACAGGGAACAGTTGATCACTAATGTCATTCTCTGTACCAGTCAAGACCTAAAGCTTCTGTTGTTGTGGCCCTTCTTTCTCCATGTCCCAAATTTGTTGCATGGTAACAAAAAAAAATAATCAATTGACGATATTAGTGCTGGACAAGAATGAGTGAGGAAGTGTGCAAAAGTGGCATGTAACTCAATAAAACAATGTTTGTTTTGGGCTTGTGAATGTAGGTTTGGGGACACTGAACGTGTTCTCAAGAATTGAGACACTACCTAACTTGTTCAGCAGGAAGATCTAAGTGTTTGTGTGGTGCTTTCTTCCTGTGATGTAGTCTCTTGCACTGCTGATGGCAAATCTATTGGCAATTAAAGCATGCAAGCCAATTGAAGTTCATATAGTAGAATCTCACAAAGGTAGCTGTCAATGGCTTTGAAAGCCTTGGGGAGATACTCTGTTTTCACTGATTGTCTCCTGTGCTGTCAGCATAGCTAGACTTAATTGGTCACCCATTGGAGTGCAGTGTTCAGGTTAGATCCACCTCATGGTGGATCCCACCCCATGGGTTCTGCAGGCATCTGAGCTGGTTTTGTAGAATCAGTTTAGACAGAAAGTGGACAGGATGTGGTACTTCTGGGATGCAGTTAATCTTTTGTATTTTAGAATTCTATCTTAGGATGAGAGAATTGGCTGTTTTAAGCATCTGTTCCTATCCATTGACAGAGCAATTAGTCTGTAGGCTTAATATTGAAGTCAAATGCTGTGGAATAAATTTCTAATAAGGTAAAAGACTTACAAATAATAGTGTTTTGCAGCATGATAGACTTTTGTTTTTATTTGGATGTTTTTAATATGGCATTTTTTTAGTTAATATTTCATCTGTGTCCTGGATAAATAATTCTGTAGTGTTGAATATAGAATTAAACTTTGGAAAATGGTAAACCTCTACCTTTTGTTGTTTGTAGATAAAAATACAGGGGAACTTCTCTTGAAAAATGCCTCTCAAGACTATTCTGGTACATACAATTGTGTTGCCTCAAACAGAGTCGGCACGGATGAATGTTCTGTTGAGCTGAATGTCACCCCTCGTAAGTGTTTGCTGTGTAATGGTCACATAGTGCTTTGTGTATTAAAACTGAATAATCTTGTTTCTCTAAACTCCTAAAAAATTAAAACAAACAACCCTGTTGTATAACTGATGGTTGCTGCTTCAAGTCTTTACTTCCCAAAATGTTGCTTTTGCAGAAAGCTGTGACTCTTACTGTTTTAAATGCATGTAATTGAAGCATACCCTCTGTGATTCAGTGATGTACTATTAACCTGGATCATGTGGTAACATACTGTTTTTAATAGTGAGTTAGGAGAAAAGAAGTTGGTGATATAAATTTGACACCTAACAAACAGTATTATTATTTATCTATTCTAGCTATAAATACAGCTGGTATAATTGCTGGAGCTATTATAGGAACTCTACTGGGTCTTTCTGTACTGGCTTTTCTTGTCTTCTGTTGCTGTAAGAAACATCGAGAGAAGAAATATGAGAAAGAAGTACATCATGATATCAGGTAAGGACGTATCTCTAGTTTCAGAGCAGTATTATTTGAAGATTAACTTTTAAATGTGTGTTTCTGCAAGTAAGATACTTAACAGCTGAGATTTCTGTCTTAATCTGGAAAGTTTATTAACATAGTAACAGCTTGTCAGAGAACTTTGTTTTCAATGTGGTGTAGGTAGTCATGTCTAATTTCAGTAAAGATTTTTAAAGTCAATGAGTACTTGAATTTTTTAAACTTAAAGTAATACGTGAGCCTCTTTTGGCTACTGTGTCAGAATAAAAAGAAACAAACTGAAAACGTAGTAATGGCGACTGAACTCTTGTTCTGCAACTGGTTTTTTTCATTTGTTTCAGAGAAGATGTTCCACCTCCAAAAAGTCGCAGTTCAACAGCCCGCAGCTACATAGGCAGCAATCGTTCTTCTCTGGGTTCAATGTCTCCCTCAAATATGGAAGGATATACCAAAACCCCGTATAGCCAAGTCCCAAGTGAAGACTTTGAACGTCCTCCTGGTCAAAACACAACCTTTGCACCTTCAAAGGTAGCTGCACCTAATTTAAGTAGAATGGGAGCTGTTCCTGTGATGATTCCAGCACAAAGCAAAGATGGGTCCATAGTATAAGATATTATTAATTTAAATGCTGGTTTTTACGTGTTCTTTGTAAGTGTTAGAGAAAACTGCTGTGTTTCATCCCTCATTTAAACAATGGCATGCAATTTTCCTTGAAGAAACTGAACAAGCTAGTGTGAAAAGCCACCAATTCTAATTTTTATTTTTAAATTTATTAGTATATGACAGTTGAACTATTTGCTAAAAGCATTAAAGTTCCTAAATATCGGACACTGAAGATATTTGGACCTCTGGTAGGTTGCTGAAGAGACACTGTCAGCTAATGTGCAGTTCTGAATATGTAACAGCGAGACAAGTGGGAAGTAACAAAAGCATTTCATATGTAGACCATGAAGTTTCTCAGAGTTCCTGAAACTTTGTCCTCAATTTTGGAATAACAGAAATATTTGAACTTCGCCACTGTCTGATGTAGTTGCAGGGGGCTGAGATACTGAGGATGACTTTGAATTCTGTTCAAACTATTTATGCGGTTCTTTAACCTGGTAATGTTTGGAGCAGTTCTTGAGCTCTTATTTCAGGGGCTACCAGTTACTTGATTGGCTCATTTAATTTAATGAGTCTATTCTGAATTAAAAATTTCAGTGAGTGGAAATGTGACAGGAGACCTCTTTGAAACATGAATTTTTCTGTAATAAGTAGTCCTAGTCATGTCAGATAACTTAATACGTATGTTATCTGATGCAAGAGGTCCTATGAGGTGGTTGGTGGCAGTACCTAAGCTTTAAAATCTAGATCAACTGTTACTGTCACAGTAAGAATGAATACGTATCTTTATACAGGTCTTAAGTTAATTGTACCTTGCATTTTCCAAAGCCTGTTTAGATTCTAAGACAGTGCTCCTACTTTTTTCCAAACCGATTACGCAGAAGCTCTGGGGGGTTTTAATGAAAGCTGTTAAGTAACTGGTGTTTGATATCTGTCCTCTTGCTCTGGCATCACTGTGGAAACATCTTTTTCTCCATATACATGTAAGCGGTAGTTTGTCTTATGATGCTAATATCTTTCTGTATGAATTTGCAAGGAGTTTTAAGCTCACTTCTCCTTGCCTCTTCAACAGCACTAAATATTATGAACAGACATCTAGACTTAAGAGCAAGAGTTATGCAGCCAGAATCTGAGAGAAAATAGTTATCCAGAATTGTTGATACAAATCTCGTGTTCCAAGATTAAAACCCCTTCTTCCCAGTTTTGCAAACTGAAAGCATTACAGGAGGAACAGAACAATTCCTTATCTTCCTTTCACACATACTTAAGGACTTTTGATAGCCTCTGATGACTGATATTATATACCTGTGGAAGCTGGATTTAAAGCTTCACGCAGTTTGAATATTTGCGGATTTTTTTTTCCTGCCTATTTTGTACTTTCTTCTTCATCCTGTGCTGGGGTGCCAGGGTGGGGGAGTCCCTTCAGCTTATTCTAGCTATAGGTGTTAAACTGCAAGGTATTTTGGAAAACTCTAAAGGCATATAGTACGTGGCACTGATGTTGATGAAGGAAACATCTGAATAGCTTGTTGAAAGATGTTAGAGGATTATTTGTATGTAGCAACAGTGTGAGAGAAAACATTTCCCCAAACTTCTAGGTTTAGTGTCTGCTTTTTTGTAGCTGCTTAGAGATCTGTGATAAATTCTTTGGCTTGCCACTAAATGTTTGTCCTATCTGTAGTTAGGTGCATAACTTTTGACTGGCACTATTAATGTAAAGAAACATACCCTTCATACTGAATTTAGAAACTTGAATGACTATTAAGTATTCTAGACTTAGTTTTACACATTTGGGACTTTTTTAGATTGTAAACTGATACTGTTAGAGATCAGATTTTTTTATCTTTCATGTGTGCCTTGTCAATAAACTTTGCCTGATTGTAACTTAAGTTTTTATGAAATTTCTGGTGCCTAAACTTACTGTTTGAACAGGTGCTTAGATGATGGTACAGTTCTTAAAACATGACACTGTGATCTGATTTCTTGATTCTTATGTACTATTTATACCTCTTCATACCTATTTTCGGATGTGACTTCAGTGTCTCTCTCTGTATTGTTCTGTATTTCAAAATGTCAGTTACTTCTTCAGTTGCTAATTATGATCTAAGTGTTTGTATTCCTGAAAACTGTTCAGTTGTTGTACCAATGAGATGGGTGATTGACTTTTATGTGTGGTAAATATAGGTTTAGTAACTGTGCCAAACATACGCTTATGAAGAACAATAGATGAGGAGACATCGTCTTGCATCCAATTATTGTGATAGAAGAGACTTCCAAGACTTTAATAATACACTGATTGTTTACCTTGAAACTAAGGCCTTCCTTAATTAAAAGGGTATTGTTGTTATAAATACAAGTTGAGTACAAAACTAAACTGCATCACAGACTGAGAGATAGCTATAAACCTAAGCAACCAGGCAACAGACCTACTGAATTTGGTTCTTAGCCATCTGTGGACATAGGTGAGATTAGATGTGGCTTTTGTTTTTTGTTTGTTTAGTTGCAGTTTTGCTTGGTGTTTTGTTGGTTTTGGTTTGGTGTGATTTTTTTTTTTTTTGGTTGTTGTTTGGCCTGAGACCCTGTACTTAGAGTCAGGTAAGCCCTAGGACACTCAAGAACAGAAACCTATCTCACTAAAGCATACAGAGCAGAGTTTACACATGGTTAATGCTCTGTCAGCTTGTACAAAACAGAAGGACAGCATGATGTGCCCTCAGAGCCTAGCTGTTAGGCTTAGCAGCCTTGACAGTGTCTGTCTATTTATGTAATTGCATGGAAAATAAAAGAAATAGAATCTGACATAGCCCTTATCTGAAATAAAGAACCTCTGACTTGGGGTGAACTTTGCCTCAAGTTGCTATCATCATGCCTCTCTGAATGGATACAACACTACTCTGAAAACGTAATACTGCTGTTATAAATTATTTCTTTCATCAATAGATTGTTCACTTACGCTGGATTATGATTCTCAAAAGCAGCTACTATAGTTTGGCAATCATTTCTAGCTGTGTAGGAGATGAACTGGTTAAACAAATAAGGTGTCCAATCTTACAGGTAACTCTGCTAACAGAACTCTCTTAGGAAGTAATGGCAGCTGATACACCAGTTAGAAGGTGGCATTTTTAATGTCTCATTTTAGGGGGGGGTGGGGAAAGGGGGGAGGGTACCATTATGTAAATACTCTAAGTGAACTCAAGAAACCTCTAGTTAATGTCATGACTGTAAACTTGCCTGTTGAGGACTACTATATATAGAAGAAACCCCTCAGTTTTAGCATGGTGTGAATAAAGTGTTAGACTTGTAATACTGTAGAGGTTACGTAACACTTGTCCATACATTACAAGCATTTTCATAAACTTTCTGAAACGGATATTTAAAGATATTTGTGTGAAGCTTCGTTACCTAAAAATGAATACTTCTTCCAAAACTGTGTAGTGCACAGAAATGCCTTGTTGGAGGGGTAAAACATGATTTTCAAAAGTCATGTACAATGCATACATCTTTATCAACTCTGATAGTCGCATTCATATTAGATGTATGCTTCCTGCTTAGTAGTACAAGTAAGACTTCTTAATTGCAAGTTTTTCTGTAATGCTGAATATTGTGTATTACTGGTTTCCATGATAAGCTTTTGGTTTTGTTCTTAACAGTGTATATTCTGGATCACTTTAGACCTTTGTTCCAGTCTAAAGATATAATACTATTTGTGTCACTTAAACCTTGTTTTATACACTTCATAGGTGCTTTATGGGACCCTTTGGTTATTGGTCCTCTAGCATTGAGGCACAGCTCAACTGAAATTGGAGCAATAATATTTCCAGGAATTCAAAATGTTAAGATGTTATGTTACACTTCTCATGCACAAAGCATGGACTTGAATATTGATATGAATTTCAGTATGAGGTTTTATATTCACACTTTTGGGGGAATGGTATTTTAAAATACAAGTATTGTGAGTGAATTTGTAAAAACAAAATCCAAAATTTTAAAATGCTGTAGTTCCATGACAGACTTGTGTACTTTTTGAAATAAAACTGTTGGAGAAAACAGTAGTCTGTCTTTATTTTAAAGCAGCACTTGTGTATGGCTTCAGCTTTTTCTTTATGTGATTGGAGTGAACTAATAAATATGGCTGTGTATACCACGCTGGCATGAATCATTTTATTTCTTGCTTTTCCCCCCCATTAATTTCTAAGGGAAGTAAAACTTTAGGTATTTTAAAAACATACCAGAGCGATCTCAACAGTTATTCTGAAACATAAGGCTGGAAAGGGACTTCAGATTAATTTTCATCCCCCTTTATGTTAGGTAGAACCACAGATTCCTGAAACTGACAAATTTTTGCCTTTTAAAATTCAAACAAGCAGGTTTACAGCACTCAAAGCATGTTGTTGCCTGGTTTTATATTGTCAGTTAACGTGCATCTCTTTTGATTCAAATTAAGTTGACTTGGGATACTCCCCTCCCTTTGGCCTTGCAAACCAACTGATGACTGTCCTTGTAATTTTACCTAAGATTAATGCAACTTCTCCAGTGTCGTCTTGGGCACGTACTTAGTTTTGGGAAACAAAGTCTGGCATGGGCTCTGTTTGCATTAATGGCACCTATTATATCATTGGAGGCCTAATTAGCTTACATTTGTTCATGATGTATGCATATATTTATATGCTAACGTGTACCTGTGCCATGCCAGATATTTCAGTCACTTCTTTGTGTATATATAAGAAAACCTGTCTGAGACATGTGCACAAGCGTATGAAGTTAAATTGGAGTACTGGGGGAAAAAAACTTCGAGAATTATTTCTATTTCAAATTAAGATTTGTGCTTAAATACAAAAGGAAACCTAATAAAAATGAAGGTTAAGAAACCTTTCTACATCCTTAACACCAAGATTTAAGCTCAAGACTGCTGTCCTTTCCTAAGGTGGCAGTTTTGTCACAGATGACACTTGCATGCCCCAGCTGCCCCAGGTCTTTTATTTGGAGATGATTGGGACTCAGAGAAGCTGAGTACCTCTAGCTTGTGTGTGGGAATTCCTGCAAATCAGCTAGTGCTTTCCAGAGTGTGTCCTGAAAGAATAGCGGTACTCATCACACGGTAGTTCTAAAAAACCTTTGTGGTCTTTATATATGTATTAGATGATGCCTTGGATAAAGTTTCTTAAAAGGTTTGTCTTGCTGGGTTGTTGGTTTTATTTTTCTTCTCTGAATGTCTAGCTTACTATTTCAAATTTACTTTTCAGATGGAGAAGCTTGAGTTCTTTCAAGCTCTTGATAATGCTGACAGGTGATTAATTGTTTGACTGTTTTAGAAAACAGTTGATGCTAGTGACTTAGCCTTGTTTTCTTGTGTGTAAAATCCATAAAACAAAAGCAAAAGAGCTTGTGAAGAAAATAGCTGATCAAGGAGTAAAAGTAGAGTGAAAGAAGCTATGAATGTTGCCTACCTTTCCAAGTCTCGGTTTATTCTAAAATTAGCATTCGCTTGTGGGATGACTGTAGGTGATTGCTCACAACTTGAGTTAACGATGACTCTGTCGCTTTTTTAACTTGCTTTAGGCTTTTTGCAGCCTGGTACAGGCTCAGCTATCAGGAGAAGAATATGAACCTTTAATTTTATAAAATAACCACTCCGGCAGAAAACTGGCCTGGAGGATTGCGTTGTCTGTGCTTCTGACTTCCATTCAAAACCAAGTTTCTGAAAATAGGAATCCTTTAAGGATCCTGGATTTTCGTATTGTAAGTCAATGTTAGTGTCACCCATGGAAGCCAGAGTTTTGAAAAGCTGCGACTTTCAGCTGTGGAGTACTGGTCAGGTTGCTTTGAGCATGCAGAGTCAGTCGTGTTTAGTGGCAGCAGCTGCTAGCTGGCTCCTCGTTTTTAGTGGGTCAGCACAGTTGTTAAAAAAAAAAAAAAAAAAAGGAAATTTCAATAGCATTGACCAGATGAAGGACAGAAGGACAACTACCACATTATTCAGGAAACACTAAGAAAGTTGTGTGCTGTCAGGATTGCTAGATGGGGGGAGGGAGGGGAAGGGAGCAGCTCTGCAGAAGTTGAGCATGTTGGTTACACAACTCAATTATGTAACAGTTTTAAAACACGGCAATATTAGAAGAGACGTTAACATCTGAAAGCACATCGTTTTACCTTCGGTAATCTAATTTTTTCTTTGGGGGGAAAAGCCCTCTGGAGGCAGTATGTCCGCTGGGAAGTGCAGAAAGCCGAGCGATGCGATGACAGTCGTCCCACTTCTCGGGGTTGGAGGCCGTGGCTCTGCCCGCGGCAGGCGGGAAGGCGAGTGCTCTACCTGAAGGGTATTGGACTCTTTCCCGGGGTACTTTTCCAAATTGCAAAACGAGGAGAGGAAAACAGTGAGTCTGATTGGTTTGTGGGGAATTTTGTAGGAGGGATCTGTATTTTGGAAATACAAGTGAACTGTCCAACTTCTTGAAGCCTTTCCCTGCTCTGGTTTCCGGCAGCATCTGATGGTGGGGGGTTTCAGACAGTCTGCAAAACCCTTTTGCATTCAGAGTTGCTCGCATGTATAGCCAGCGTATCTTCATTGCTTAAATCGCAGGGTCTTGTACTCTTCCTGCCATGAAATAATTTCTCTGTGTGTTGGTTTTGGTTATATTATTGCTAATAATACTGTATAAGGAAACAGTCAGAAACGGGAGACTGAAGTCTCCTGAACGCCCCAGCCAGGGCCAACGGTGACAGCACGGCTGCGTGGTGCTCTGGGCACAGACGTCCCCAGGGATGCAGCGGGCACTGAGGTTAGGTAGCAGCTCGTTCACAGTGTGCTGTCAAGGAACACTAAATCAGATGGTGAAGAGCTATAAAAGTAATTTAGTACCATTAATGTAATAGCTTCCAATTATGTCGATTTTGCAAATGTTCTGTGTGAACAGGAAGGAAACTTGAGGTTTTCTTTCTTGTGGCCAGTCACTGCTGTGCAAGTGAAGTAACACCTTTTCATAGCTTATGATTTGGCTTGCTCTGTGATTTCTAAGTGAAACTGTTATCTCATACAGGAATCTGAACCCCCTTATTTCATACCCTTGGTAGTGTTTTACTTGTGAAACCGCAGTCGGGATTAGTCAAATTTCACCCAAGTTAGTGCGCAGCAGAGCATCTGTTCTTGATGTTTAAGGTCTCTGACTGCACCCATCAGCAGCGGCGAGGCACAGATGACTCACTCGCTAGTCATCTGGACGGGTGGTGTTTCTAAGAAGTATTTGCCGCAGTCAAACACTTGTGCTCTGCCTTACTTAACTGTAGGAAATCAAGATAAAATTATTACTTAAGATTTCTGTTTGCTACTGGGATAACTCAGGTGGGAGGGAAACTGGTAGCCTTAGACCGGGAATAAAGGCAACTGGTGGCAGTGCATAAAACTACTGAATTGCTTGTGACTGCTAAAGAAGATGACAATTCTGGGGCACAGCTGGTGGTTTGTGGAACATGTCAAAAAGCTTATGTTGTGGCTGCTAGCACTGAACTTCTTATCCGGATAAATAAAATGCCCTTCCATGTCACTTCCAATCCTGTAACTGTCAAGAGCAGAAACAGTTCATCTGAGCTGTAAGAGCTGCAAAATACAAAAGGAGGCTTGCAATTACTTTAATATGAGGCTTGCAATTAATACATCTTCTCCTGTTTCTTGTTGGTACGCAAGAAAAATTACAACTTACTAAAAGCACACAGCTTCAAATGAACTGTTTGGTCTTGCCCTGGTTTCATCCTTGTATTTTTTTAATTCAGTATGAAATTACTTAAGAATTGCAATGTCTCTTTCTCTTGCTTCAGACTTGAGTTGTGGTTTGGGTGACCTCTTTAGGTAACCTGTTTGATTTAATGACCTTGCATCCCTATTTAAGAGAGAATTTGCTGTGTTTAAAACAGAGAACTTACAAAAAAAAAAAAAAAAAAAAAAAAAAAAAAAAA